>JAMZAV010005932.1:0-37190 GCA_024449915.1 Sweltsa coloradensis | reverse complement strand
AAAAAATTTTTAAAAAAAAAGGGCCCCCGGCCCCCCCCCCAATTCCCCCCGCCCGGGCCCCCCATTCCTCTCTACCCGGGGCATGGTCCTCATCCCCATATCCCCTAGGCTAGAGTGATGCATTATGACCTAACGGCTGACGCGTCCTTAATCCAAACGAAAAAAAAACATGAATATAAAAAATGAACTAGTCACGAAATTAAATCTGTAATTTGAAACCAAAACAAAGAAATTATGACTGTTCACAAAGAGCTGCTGGTTGTCAGTGACTAAGAAATCGGTTGACCAACCCGCACTAGTAAAGTAACGAAATTTTCCGGTAGTCTTGACCCGGGGTAGAGGGCTCTGCTAATCGAACAAGGCGATTCAAGAGAAAAAGTCCACCTCGCAAACATCAGGGAATAGGAGGGGAGTATATTACTCCCCGAATTAGAGGCGAGCTCTGGCAATCGTCGCCGGGGACTTGCCCCTTCCCTTGACGCCCCCCGGGACGATGACAAAGACAATGACACCACGAACAATGACAAAAGACAATGACGACCGCGACGTGGGAAACCCCCTTTCCTCCCCTTTCCCGTGGCTGGTTCTGACCAGCATGGGCCCCTTCCCCTTGGTTAGAGTGGTGCATTATGACCTAACGGTTGACGCGTCCTAATCCAAATAAACCAAAAGCCAAACTAACCAGGCGCGGCCGTCTAAAGGATCAAATGGGACTATGTCAATAAAGTCGCTCAGCTCCTTCTTTTCACTTTTTAAGATTTCATTTTTATTCAAGTAAACAAATTATCTGGAACTTCCTCGACGACGACGATAACGACCAAGACGTTTACGCTAGAGTGGCGCATTATGACCTAACGGTGATGCAATCGCAATCCAAAAAAAGTTAAGAAAAGAAAATACAATTTGTTACAATAGAAAAAACAAACAATAAATCAAGTTAATAAATACTTACAATAGAAAAAACAAACAATAAATCAAGTTAATAATATTAACTTACACAGACGGAGCAATATGAGTAACCCGGTTTAAGTGCACTAGATTCTCAAGTCGTCATAGTCTTTTCTTTTCTCCTCCCCACCCCCCTTAGGCTAGAGTGGTGCATTATGACCTAACGGTTGACGCGTCCTTAATCCAAATAAACTAAAAAAAAACTGGCAATCGTCGTCGGGTACTTTGCCCCATCCCTTGACGACCGCCCCGAAGATGACAACAATGACACCACGAACGATGACAAAGACGATGAAGACACGGCGTAAGTATCCCCTCCCCTTTCCACCGCTCCCGTGGCTGGTTCTGACCAGCATGGGACTTTCCACCTGACATCCCCTAGGCCAGAGAGGCGCATTATGACTTAACGGTTGATCAGCCCTTTATTCATTTAAAGTTTAAATTATTAAACAAACAAACAATGCTCTTAATTCGTTTACCTACACAATCACAGGCTGCGCAAGATAAATTCCCAGGTGAAGCGCCCTAGTTTCTCACGTCGTCATACCAATACATCAGATTGTTTCAGCGTGTCATAGTCCGGAATGTTTATCTCTCCCAACCATATGAAGAACTTCCATCTTATGATAACGGCGACAAACTTTCTAAATTGCATATTGAAAGAAAATTATTTAACCAAATTTTATTCACACCAAACATATTTCATTTTTTATTCAAATAAATAATTTTTCGTTTGCTATAATCATCATTTCTATAATTTTATTTTTCTTTATACACAAAGAAAACAATATAATCATCACACACACCATAGGCCTATACTAATTTCATTAACTTTCGATATCACGGGCGGCGAAGCGCCCTAGTTTCTCACGTCGTCATTTTTTGTGTGTAATCTTTTACACTATGCTTGGTTAAGCAGGACAGAAAGACTTTTAATATGAATTATTTTTATTAGATGTGTGGTTGAGGTCTTCAATGGTTAATCCTCACTTTAGAATTGGCCCCGTAGAAGGTGAGAAAAGAGGAAAAGTCATCTCACAAGCATCAACTAGTATACAGGAGAGTATTATACTTCACAAACTAGAGCCTCGTATTAGCCGGCAAGCTCGGGCCTGCCTTGAGCTAAGCTCCCCCCAGGGAATAACCTGCCCCTCGGGAACCGTCTAGCAGTTCCTGGAAGGCACGGTACGATCGAGCGTCTCAAGTTCACGGCTGGACTTCGGGGAAACAAGATGGCGGCGCCTGGTCGCCCTCACGCTCGTACCAACATTACTTAGATTATAATTTACATTCACCACAAGACGGGATGTTTCTCAACGTCGACTGTGAACGTTTACCGACCCAGAGCGTCCAGAAACCAAACGAGAATAAGGCTAAACTTCTTCTTTGTTTGCCATGTTCATCCAGCCAACTATTGTGTTGACGTCTCCATCATCATCGTCATTTTCTTTTCTTATATAAACTTAGAAAACAATATAATCATCGAACACACCATTAACTCATATTAACTTACAACATTACAGGCGGCGCAAAGTGACCGAACCGGTTGAAGCGCCCTAGTTTCTCTCGTCGTCCTAAACGGTGATGACGTCTGGGCCCGGGGTAGAATTGGCCCAGAGCATGGCTCTGCTAATCGTACAAGGCGATTCAATAGAAAAAGTCCACCTCGCAAACATCAGCTAGAAAGAGCGGAGTATCTTACTCCCCGAAAACTAGAGGCGAGCTCTGGCAATCGTCGTTGGGGACCTTGCCCCCTTCCCTTGACGACACCCCGGCGACGATGACAATGACACAACGAACGATGACAAAGACGATGACGACCGCGACGTGAGAAACCCCCCTTCCTCCCCTTACCCGTGGCTGGTTCTGACCAGCATGGTTCCCTCCTCCCCCCCCCCCTAGGTTTAGAGTGGTGCATTATGACCTAACGGTTGACGCGTCCTTAATCCAAATAAATAAAAATAACGACATACTGCTGTAGGATGGCGGGGGTCAAAGTTTCTGTGTTGTTCGACTAGAGAGTCATACTGGGTGGTTTTCATATGTCGGTCGTGCAGTCGCGGCATTGTCTTATGTAACAAAACACGTGCAAACTATGCCACTGCACAGCAGGCATGTCTTCACGTGGCACTTGTCACATAACACTTGGTAATAATAATCTTGCGGCTTCAAGCGCCGCGACGTTGATGTCTATTTGGTTCCTCCCCCCGTCTGGGCCCGGGGTGGAATTGGTGCTCTGGGAAAAAATCGCGAGAAAAAGTGCACCTCGCAAACATCAGCTACCGCTGCACCCACCAGCACCGAAACTAGAGGCGAGCTCTGGCAATCGTCGTCGGGGACACCTCCCTCTTCCCTTGACGACCTCCCCGACGACGATGACAATGACACAACGAACGATGACAAGACGATGACGACCGCGACGTGAGAAAACCCCCCCTCCTACCCTTTCCGGGGTGGTTTGACCAGATAGGTCCCCTCCCCATCCCTAGGTTAGAGTGATGCATTATGACCTAAGGGTTGACGCCCCTTAACCAAATTCCCAAAAAAAAAAGGGCCGAAGTTTTCCTGAGTCGCCCCCTTGGGCAGGCTTACACAAAAAATTTATTATTTTTTAGATAAAAAAAAAAAAAAAATTCCCCGACAGTGTTGGCTGGCCCCGCTAAGCGCTCGATTTGTTTTTGGGAGGTCTCGGGGTTTCAATCTTGTGAGAGGGCAATTGGGACTGAAAGTTTTTTTCCGGGGGTTTTCCTCAGTCGGAATGTGAATGCAAGGGGTTGTTTTCTTTTTAAACAGCCTCGGATTTTCCTTTTCACTTTTTCTATCCGCACAATAACTAGTTCACCTGGCCCGATTCATGTACTTTTTTACCCCCGGTAAAAAGCAGGTTAGGTGATAAGTGCGGTAAAACCCGAATCCAATTCATAAAGATTTTACCCGCTCGCACGGGGAAAAGAAAAAAAGTAAACAGATGGCGACTTTTTAAATTTTGCGCTATGTGAAAAAACGAGAAAAGGTTTCAACTCTCATAAAAAAAAATCAGAAAACGTCTCGGGCCTGGGCCCCAATGTAGAAAATTTTTCATAATTACAACAGTGTAGGCCTAAAGTTCGTTTAGGCTAAGGACTAGATAAAATAATCAAAACTAACACTTTTGACAAGCCCTTGGCCTCTCCTAGGCAACCCGGCCTACGACCTTTTTTTGAACACATTTCGCACAAATAACTAGTTTTTATTACTAAAAGCCTTATGCAGAATGAACAATAGTATGATGTCCCAAAGGGATTCCAAAATTTACGGCAATAATACGCCCTTTTTTTTTCTTTTAAAGATCTACGCAACTTCTGTCAATAAATAAAATTAAAACAAAAAAAGCAAATTTTTGTGTTCTTTTTCAAATCTGCCCGATTTACATGGCTGTGGAATGCAGTGGAAAAAAACTTTTTTGTATTGGGTTGGTTTGGGTTCAAAATTTTTTGATGGTGAGAGGTTTCTCAGACTTAACCAGGCCTTATCCTGCCCTGTCCTGCATTATACCGTCCTTTATACCACTTATACCCGGGGTAAAAGTACAGAATCGGGGCCCCGGGGGAGGGGGGATTTTTGCACCCTATTACAGGTTTAATTATTCCCATTATAAAAAAATAAAAAAATCATTTTCTTTAACCATCTCTATAATTTTCGTTTCTTTTATAAACTTAGAACACAATATAATCCTCCAACCCACAATAAACTTATTTCATTAGCTTACAATAATTTATCACGGGCTGCTCAATATGACCTAACCGGTTGAAGCGCCCAAGTGTCTCACGGCGTCATTCCTCATCAGAATAACCGGGCTCTTCAAGACCTGCTGGTCACTGTGGCCGTGACATGGCTTTGCTAACTGTAAATGTCGAGAAACTAGGAAAAGTCCATCTCGCAAACATCTGCTATAGTATAGGATTGCACTCCGAGACTAGAGGCGAGCTCCGGCCAGTGGCTCTATTGCTCTCTCCTTGTCTGTGATGGTTTGTCCGGACATGTGTCCCCCCCCATTTTCCCCTCCCTAGGGCCAGGTGGCCGCATGTGACCAAGGTTGACGCGCCCTTAGCCAATCCGACTCGTACTCCGGGAGAAGATGGTAAAGTCTTGCGTTCGTTTTATCAACACTCGTCTTAACCAAGAATCTAAAATAAACGCAAAGTTTATCAATGCAAGCGAATGCGTCTTCATCTCCGTACTGGGCCCGGGTAGAACTGGCCCAGAGCATTGCTCTGCTAATCGTAAAAGGCGATTCAAGAGAAAAGTCCACTCGCAAACATCAGCTAGTAAGAGCGGAGTATAATCTTACTCCCGAAACTAGAGCGAGCTCTGGCAATCGTGGTCGGGGACCTTGCCCCTTCCCTTGACGACCCCCGGCGACGATGAAATAAACACAACGAACGATGACAAAGACAATGACGACCGCGACGTGAGAAAACCCCCTTCCTCCACTTACCCGTGGCTGGTTCTGACAGCATGGCCCCTCCTCCCCCCCCTTAGGCTAGAGTGGTGCATATGACCTACCGGTTGGACGCGTCCTTAATCCAAATAAACCAAAAACCAAAAAAAAAAACCCTTACCTTGACGACCTCCGCGACGATGAAGACGACAATGACACCAAGAACGATAAAAAAGTCGGCGACGACCGCGACGTTACAACCCCCCGCCCCTTTTCGCCCCCTATACCTGTGGCTGGTTCTGACCAGAACGGGCACTTCCTCCCCATATCTTCTTCTTCTAAAGTTTTATGACCTAACGGTTGACGCACCGTTAAGCTAAATAAGCTTAAAATATCCCCCAGGCTAAAGTTGTACACTGCGACTTAACGATTGACGCGCTTTTTATCAAATAACGTTTTTAAAAGCAAAACCAGGCAATTGGGGGGGGGGGGAGCATGCATTGCAGGTTTGAATAATATTACATGAAAAAATATTTTTTTAAAAACAACGCTCAAATTTTTAAATGTACTAAAAAGTAAAAAATAAATTTTCGGCCAACAAATTTTTGCCTTACTCGGGAAATAAAAGCGTTGGGCGCTTACGGTATTATAATTTTGTTGTTCATGGAGGGAAAGCGCTAGCAACGCTTTTATTTCCCGAGTAAGGCAAAAATTTGTTGGCCGAAAATTTATTTTTTACTTTTTAGTACATTTAAATATGAGCGTTGTTTTTAAAAAAATATTTTTTTTATGTAATATTATTTTATACTTTTTAGTCTTAACGAATGTTGTAATTGAATATGTGCTCACTGGACGTGTCCGAATTTCTGCATCTGGATGGCCCATCCTCACTAGCTGTGACTAATTTCCCATATAAAGCTTTGTTTGATTAATTTGTTATGATGAATTTATTGATTTATTATGATAAATTAATTGATTCATCTTTTGTCATCAAGAATATACGTCTGTGTGAAAAATTTCAGCTCGATCGGACATAAGGAAGTAGGTGAAATATCGATTCCCATATAAAACTTTAATTATTAATTATGAATTATTAATTGAATAATTAGTGAATATGTTGATTGATTCATCTACTGTTATTAAGAATACGTATGTGTGAAAAATTTCAGCTCGATTGGACATTGAGAAGTGAGTGAAATATCGATTATAAGATCCCGTCTAGACAAACAGGAAGTCAGACAGACAGACAGACAAACACATGAAGCTAATATAAGCGTTGTAAAAAAATGCCCAAATCCAGCTTACTCAATTTAAGACAATTCTTCTGCTTTGTATCTCAGTGCAGAGCGTGTTACACTCGTACGTGATGAACTGATGAACTATACCCTATTGCCTATTACCCCGCAGAAAATTTGGCACGGAGCACGGCTCTGCTAATGGTTGACGCGCCCTTATCCTAAGCATTATTTTCTCATTAAAAGCAGTGGAAGCATTGGAAGCATTGAAAGCCGCTCATATAAAACATTTCATTTTTCATTCATGTGAATAATTTTACTAAGCTATCAAAAATATCGCTATCATTATCTTTTCTTTCATATACTTAATAAACAATATAAACTTACAATATCTCAAGCGGAGCAATATGACATAACCAGTTGACGCGCTCTAGTTTCTCACGTCGTCCTAATCCGCCATCTATTACTTTCTGGAAGGTAATACTTGATCATTTACCGCAAGATACATGTTGTCTGGCTGGCACTTATCACCGGGGCCTAGCGCAGCCCACGCATTCCAACACCTTGTCTGTTCTTATGATGCAAAACTCCTTTATTTAGGACTAGCCCATGTCGCCCCGCACACCCCCCTACTCAATCTCAATCTCGAGATTTTGTTTCCCCCGTCTCCCACAGCATGGCTCTGCTAATCGTAAAGGCGAATCAAAGGAAAAAGTCCACCTCGCAAACATCAGCTTGTTAGAGCGGAGTATATTACTCTCCGAAACTAGAGGCGAGCTCTGGTATCATCGTCGGGTGCAGCTCCTCCTTCCCTTGACGGCGATGGCAATGACATTACGAACGGTGACAAAGACAAATCAGTTATATAACTGAGTGGGTAGACTCTAAATAAAATTTATTTTATTTATTATTTTATATATTTTATAATGACCACCACGACTTGAGAACCCTCCTTTTCTTCCTCCTACCTGTGGCTGGTTCTGATCAGCATGGGCCCCTCCTCCACATATCTTCGAGGCTAAAGTGACGCATTATGACCAAACAGTTGACGAACCCTAAATCCAAATAAACTTTTAAAAAAGTATTACAACAATCGAGATAAACTTTACAATAAAACAACTATTTTATTAACTTACAACACCACCGGAGTCTCACTATACCTACTCGGTTGAAGCTCCCAAGTTTCTCTCGTCATTTGATCTTGTGGTGTCGGCTACGTTATTGAACCTATAAGAAATCCCGCCTCAGATATCACGTGCTACTTCTCTCGGAGAAACGCGTCGTTATACGATGTCCTATCTGTACTGAACACGTGTTCTCAACGACACAGCTGATGATGTTACTACTTAGAGACCAAGTGCGTGATCCCGACACAACGACGGTGGTTATCATTTATGGAACCATATTCAAATAGTTTTGTAACTGAGGATGAATTAATGAAAATGTAGATAAATATAGTTGTAAATTTATATAATGAAAAAAATGTAATAACAATTCTAAATTATTTAAAAAAGGTAGCGAAGTACCTTATATAAAAATATAAATACCTCAGCTCTCTTCGATGATTTCTTATGTAAATAGTAATTGCATTCACGAATAAAATAACAAAATATTGAAACTGCCAATAAGACAGGATTTCTCTCGGGCTTCAAGGTACCCTCCCTCACGCGTACATTCGTGCGTGACATGCGGGCCTATGTGTACAAGAGGTATCAATTTCAACCGAGTGAAGTTTTTACTAGGTCGCTTCGCGAACGCTTTTCCCCGTTGCGTAGATGGATTAGCTATTTTAATATTTCTGTCCAATGATTGCGTTTTTAAGTGGAAACTCATTACTTTTTTCTATAGTTACTTGATATTACTTGTTCATTATACACCTGTAACAGGCTTATATTAAAATCTTTATCTATATCAATTTTGACCAGTTTTTCCAACTTTTCTTTCCAAAGGCACTACATCTCCACAATATATATGTCAATGTAAAATATATGAACGTTGTAGTCTCACACGTTTGGTCAGAATCGGCCCAAATATCACGAAAATATCGTAATAAAAATCGGAAAAAACGTGAAAGTACGATTTCTATGAGAAAAATTTCTTCAAATGTATCTAAAATCATAACAATATATATATAATTCAAGTGATTTTAAACGTCCTTGTAAAGTTTTATCAAGATCGGAGTAGCCGTATGCCAATTTTCAAGAATAAAACGAAAAACCCCGTAAAAGTACGATAATCATAAGACATATTATTTGATCGATTGTACCGAAAAACGTGGCAAGACTAAGTTCAGAGATTTAGAAGGAACCCTCAAATCTCCATCAAGATTTCATAGCCGTTTGCCCAATAGAGCGCAAACAAGCATACAAAAATTTAAAAAAGAAAAACACCCTAGCTTATTTTTTGGGGGGGTCAGTGAAATATTCTTCGCATCTCTCATCAAATTATACGAACACTTCTATGTTAGTCTTCATGTTAGATTGTTGTTCATGTTAGTTCAAATATGAGACTATGCTTCTGCTAAATACGAATTTATGTATTTATTTATTACACACATAGTATTTCTCACATATTATAACGATAATTACCCGTAGTGTGATGCCCGCACTGACTAATAAAATTCGTCCACCTACGTCTCGACTCTCACGTAGAGAAGAGGTGGTATTGTCTAGACTTCGTATAGGCCACACACGTCTAACTCACGGATATCTCTTAACCAGAGAAAAGATTATTCCCATATGTGACACATATGTTGTACCTATAACCGTACATCGTATGCTAGCAGAATGTACCAAATATGATGCCTTGCGCATGCAATTTGATCTCTTCCAATCATATGAAGAACTTTTATCATATGATAACGGCGACAAACTTTCTAAATTTCTCTTCCAAAGCAATCTATTTACCAAAATTTAATTCACATTATACACTTTTCTTTAATTTATTTATTTTAATCCACAAACATAAATTTTGTTTTGCTTTTACTGTCATCATCATTTGTTATTTATACACTTAGAAAACAATATAATCATCAAACACTCCATTAACTCATCTCATCAACTTTTATTATCACAGGCGGAGCAATATGACCTAACCGGTTGAAGCGCCCTAGTTTCTCACGTCTTCGTTTTCTTGAACTTGTAAATATCAGCTGGTAAGTAGGGCAGTTCCCCCTTTGAAACTAGAGGCGAGCTCTGGTGGTCGTCGTCAGGCACACCTTCCACCCTCCTCCTCTTGACGACCTCGCCGTCGACGACGACGACTACCATGACAACACGAACCATGACATACGATGATAACCACGACGTGAGAAACCCATTCATCCCCTGCTCGTGGCGGGTTCTGACCATCATGGGCCCCTCGTCCTCTGACCTTACGGTTCACGCGCACTTAAACTAAATACCTAAGGCAAACTAAACCCAATCACTATTATACCAATCATTTCATCATCATACATTTTTATAACATATGCGACTGACTGAGTAGTCTCTAAACAAAAATGTATTTAATCATTTCATTATTTTTCTCACCAAACAAACCACAAACTCATTTCATTAACTAACATTATCACAGGCGGCGCTATATGACCTAACCTGTTGAAGCGCCCTAGTTTCTCACGTCGTCGTGGATTCTATCTCGTGGTCTCGTGGATCGAGAACAAACGTTTTAGCCAAATCCCTGGTCGTTCGGCCGACTGACACCCTAGGTGTTTCGAAAGTCACGAAAGTGGAAATATAGTGCTCTTCAGTAACAATTTTCTAAACATTTGTTTCAAAATGTACATATTTTAAAAATAAATTGATTTTCACAATATTTGATCTTGATAAGAAGTACAAAATTGAAAATAATCGTGACTTTTTTGTGGATGATATACAGCATTCTGAAAATGTACGACTATAGAGAGGTCCAAGTATGATTAATTGACAACTTTGCAAACTTTGCGCCCGGGGTAGAATTTGCCCAGAGCATGGCTCTGCTAATCGTAAATGCGATTCAAGAGAAAAAGTCCATCTCGCAAACATCAGCAAGTAAGAAGGGTAGTATATTACTCCACGAATCTAGAGGCGATCTCTGGCAATCGTCATCGGGGACCTTGCCCCCTTCCCTTGACGACCCCTCGACGACGATGACAAAGACAATAACGACCGCGACGTGAGAATCCCCCCTTTCCTCCCCTTACCCGTGGCTGGTTCTGACTAGCATGGGCTCCTCCTTCCCATATCCCCAAGGCTAGAGTGGGGCATTATGACCCAACGGTTGACGCGACGTTAGTCCAAATAAACTAAATCATTCTTTTATTCTATTCAGCATTCTTTTTTCTTGTGCTATTACTTTAATCACCATCATTTTCTTTCCTTTTTAAACTTAGAAACCAATTTAATCATCTATCACACTATAAACTCATTTCATTTACATTAAACATCACAGGCGGCTCAATATAACCATACTGGTTGAAGCGCCCTAGTTTCTCACGTCGTCTTAATAATTTTGATTAAATATTTTTTTATGTGCTGACAGCCAGTCAGCATCCTAAACCAGTCTTTGTTGACAGTTCTCAATATAAACCTGGATTGGTTTCGAATGTTTACATCGAAATCCTTGAACTCTAGATAAAAAAATAATAATTCCAAGTTGTTGTAGAATTTAAAATTCGGGACTGGGTATGATATGATGCTGATCTTCGATTCAAAATGTTATCTTAGATTATTACAATAAGATTATAAAATATTATTGGGAAGTAAGAAAACGAGACACTCGTGTCCATCTCGCGAACATCAGCTGGAAAGCAGGGGAGAATTAAAATCTGCAAACTTTATGTAGATACAGGCGAGCTCTGGCGGTCGTCGTCACCTTCCCTCAAGTAAACACACCATAACTCATACATCAACTCTCAATATCACATGCAGCGCAATATGACTACGGTTGATGCGCCCTAGTTTCTCACGTCGTCGTCAAAATGTTTTATAAGATTATTAGAATAAGATTAGAAAATATTATTGGGAAGTAAGAAAACGAGACACTCATGTCCATCTCACGAACATCAGCAGGAAAGCAGGGGAGAATTAAAATCTGCTAAACTTTATGTAGATACAGGCGAGCTCTGGCGGTCGTCGTCACTTTCCCTCAGTAAACACACCATTAACTCATCTCATCAACTCTTAATATCACATGCAGCGCAATATGACCTAACCGGTTGAAGCGCCCTGGTTTCTCACGTCGTCGTCATACTATCGTGTCCATCTCACGAACATCAGCTGGAAAGCAGGGGAGAATTAAAATCTGCGAAACTTTATGTAGAACCAGGCGAGCTCTGGCGGTCGTCACCTTCCCTCAGTAAACACACCAATAACTCATCTCATCAACTCTCATTGAGCTGCCATGTGTTATGCGAATTTTCTGTTGTTCTGTGGAAAAATCATTATTAAGTTGAAATTTTTTAAAAACTAAATTAAATTAAATAAAAAATTAACTTCATTTTTTTAAATTTGTTTTTAATTAATCGTAATTGTAAAAAAAAATCGTAAAATTGCGATTTTTATAATAAATAATTTCTCGGTTGCGCTCAAATTTAACACGAATATATTTTTTCATAAAATTAAGGTTCTGCAAAAAAATAATTACAATCGGATAAAGCATGTAGGTGTTATAAGTCAAAGAATTGTTTAAAAAAAGAAAAAACCCGTAAAATATCGATTTTTATGATAAATATTTAAATTGCGCTCAAATTTCACGAGAATATCTTAATTCATAAAATAAAGGTTCTGTGCAAAAATCATTAAAATAGGATAAAGCATGTAGGTGTTATAAGTCGAAGAAATTTTTTAAAAATTGAAAAAAATCGTAAAATTGCGATTTTCATGAGAAAAAAATTTCTGGTTGCGCTCAAAAACGTGGCAGTTCTAAGTTCAGAGATTTTCAAGGTCTCCATAAAATTTCATCGCAATCGGAGTATCGGTTTAGCCGGAATCGTGTGGACAAACAGACAAAAATACAAAAAAAAAAAAAAACATTCCGGATTTTTTTCTCCAGTGTAGTAGAATGGAATCTTCGCTTCGCTCGCTACGCTCATTCAAAAATACTGACCATCGGTCCCACGTTCACAAAGTAAGCAGGTTTCAAGAGAACCAAGCAAATACATTTTGAAAGAGTTGTTATTAGGCCTTTAGTACTTGGATCCCTTATTAACAACGGCGACAAACATTCTTAATTCCTAATGCAAAGTAAATTGTTTAAACATTGTAATCACTGTCGCCATCATATTACTTTCTTGTGGAAAGTAATAAACCAATTTAAAAATTAAATACACAACAAATTAAATGTAATAACGTTCAATATCACAGGCGGTGCAATATGACCCTCCCCGGTTGAAGCGCCCTAGTTTCTTACGTCGTAGTTTATTCAAGGTTGCGATGTGTTCATAGCTAATGTAAATCAAGGGTTGGTCAGCAACTGAGTTACCAAATTTGATTCGAATAATTTTTTATTTATTTTTAAATTCAAATAAATACCATTTATTTTACTATCACTGTAATCCCATTTATTTTATTTGACTACACTCGGAAAACAATAAAGCCATTAAACTTACAACAAACTGAATTAATAATTGACAAAATCAACTCGGCGCAATTTGACATTCCCGGTTGAAGCGCCCTAGTTTGTCACGGTGTCTTTCGTGAAGAACATCAATGTCACGTGAATAATGGTCAACGACCTCGTAGTCGGGATAGAACGCTGTGTTCTATACGAAGTGGTGATCAAACACCAGCATGTTGCATCCCCACACAGACAATACGTGCAGGTGAGAGAGGTAGCTTCAAATATCTCATTTGGAATCACCGTTTGGAAAAGTAAAATTTTAATTTTGTGTAGTTGTTGTTTCTGAGTGAACTTGAGCAGGCGTATCAAAAATTTAGTTTTCAAATTCGTGTATATTTTTTAATTGATATCCCCCTTATGGGCCCGAGTTTACTTTAATGAGCTCCCGACAACGACGACCATAACAACCACGACGTAAGAACACCCTGACTCTTCCTTGCACCTACCCGTGGCTGGTTCTCACCAGCATTGGACTTTCCTTTCTACATCGTCTAGGCTAGAGTGGAGAATTATGTCCTAATGGTTGACGCGCCTTTAACAAAATAAACTACCCCGTTACCCCGGTAGAATAGGCCCAGAGCCATGGCCTTGCTAATCGTTAAAGCCGATTCAAGAGAAAAAGTCCACCTCGCAAACATCAGCTAGTATGAAGGGTAGTATTTTACTCCCCGAAAATATAGGCGAGCTCTGGCAATCGTCGTCGGGGACCTTGCCCCCTTCCTTGACGACCCCCCGGCGACGATGACAATGACACAACGAACGATGACAAAGACGATGACGAACGCGACGTGAGAAATCCCCCTTCCTTCCCATACCCGTGGCTGGTTCTGACCAGCATTGGCCCCCCATCCCCACCCCCCTTAGGCTAGAGTGGTGCATTATGACCTAACGGTTGACGCGTCCTTAATCCAAATAAACCAAAATCTCACGCCATTCGGTTCAAATTCGTTGATATTTTTAATTGATGTCCCCCTTATGGGCCCGAGTAACGACCATAACAACCACGACGTGAGAACCCCCTCACTCTTCCTTGCACCTACTCGTGGCTGGTTCTGACCAGCATTGGACTTTCCTCCCTACATCGTCCAGGCTAGAGTGGTGCATTATGACCTAACGGTTGATGCGCCCTTAATCAAAATTTACGAGAAATATAAAAAACAAACAAACAATAATTTACTTAATTCATTTACCTACACTGTCAGAGGCGGCGCAATGTGACCCACCCAGGGGAAGCGCCCTTGTTTCTCAGGACGTCGTTCACAGCAACAATTAAAACATACAACCCGGGACACATATAGTGCAAGCGTATGCACCCCATGAACCAGTACGGGGTCTGGGGCCGAGCCCCAGCCATCGGAGGCGAACATGTTTTCAATACATACCCATTACCATCAAATGCCCAGAAAACAGCTTTCTGACATGAACGTTATAATGGACTAAGGGTTTAACGAGTAGGCGTCATTTGTGTTGTCGTAAATTATTTCCGAGTGTATTACAAATGATGGTACATAACGAAATACAAACACTGCAGCTGAGTATAATGCACGGGATATGTATGGATTGATGAGGGCATCATACTAATGAAGGCTTACCAATAAAAACAAAGAAAAACAATTTAATAAGATAATTTGTATAAGTTCACATAAGCATGTTTTAACTTTTAAATTACACAGTCCACCATTCTTCGTCTTGCACTTGGTGCATTTCGAACAAGCCCGGTAGTCAACTTGTATGCCGAGTCAGGTGGGTCTACCTTGGTAGAACGGGGAAACCTCTTGATGGGTACGTACGTAATGAAAATTAAAAAGGGGAATGAACACGCTGATCGGGCTGCTAAGGAAGCTTCCCAGCGTCGCGACGTTGATTTCAATATAGTTCCGTTCCAGATGTCAAGAGTGGATTCAAGCAACGGTTGTTGGATTTGCGACAAACATCTTGGGATGTGATGCAAAATAACAATATTGCATAGTGTGATGCCCACATTGACTAATAAAATTCGTCCACCTACGTCTCGACTCTCACGTAGAGAAGAGGTGGTATTGTGTAGAATTCGTATAGGCCACACACCCCCTAACTCACGGATATCTCTTTACCAGAGAAAAGGTTTTTCCCCATATGTGACACATGTGATGTTCCTTTAGCCGTACATCATATGCTACCAAAATGTACCAAATATAATGCCTTGCGCACGCAATTT
The DNA here is from genome assembly GCA_024449915.1 of Sweltsa coloradensis. NCBI lineage: Eukaryota > Metazoa > Arthropoda > Insecta > Plecoptera > Chloroperlidae > Sweltsa > Sweltsa coloradensis. The sequence continues at coordinate 21,793 of JAMZAV010005932.1, read as the reverse complement.
GATATTTCCCAATCACATGAAAATCTTGGGTTTCATATGATAACGTCGATAAATTTTAAAAAAATTTATCCAAAGTAACTTTTAATAAAAAAATTTATTAGATCATACACATTCTTTCATTAAATTTTCATTGAAAAAAAAAACTTTTTTTTTTGCTAACTATACTATCATTATAATTTTATTTTTTATATATACAATTAGAAAACAATATAATTATCAAACACACCATTATCTCATCTCATCAACTTTCGATATCACAGGCGGCGCAATTTGACCAAACCGGTTGAAACGCCCTAGGTTCTCACGGGGGCCTCCGTACTTATTGTCACTATTTGGCCCCTCTCCAAAAACCCAGCATGGGCCCCCTCCTCCCCGTCTGGGCCCGGGGGTAGAATTGGTCCAGAGCATGGCTCTGCTAATCGTAAAAGGCGATTCAAGAGAAAAGTCCCCTCGCAAACATCAGCTAGAAAGAGCGGAGTATCTTACTCCCCGAAACTAGAGGCGAGCTCTGGCAATCGTCGTGGGGGACCTTGCCCTTCCCTTGACGACCCCCCGGCGACGATGACAATGACACAACGAACGATGACAAAGACGATGACGACCGCGGACGTGAAGAAACCCCCCTTCCTCCCTTAAACCCATGGCTGGTTCTAAACCAGCATGGCCCCTCCTCCCCCACCCCCTTGACTAGAGTGGTGCATTATGACCTAACGGTTGAAAGCGTCCTTAATCCAAATAAAACCCAAGAAGTTCCCCAGGCAGAGCTGCCCGTCTCGGCCTAGGTGGAGCGCTCGGTTATTCATTGGAGAAGTAGATAACCCTATTTCGCAGACCAAATATTGTTTAATATGTATTAATCCATTGGCCCAGAGCATGGCTCTGCTAATCATACAAGGCGATTCAAGTGAAAAAGCTTACCTCGCGAACATTAGCTAGAAGTAAGAGGGGAGTATATTACTCTCTGAAACTAGAGACGAGTTCTGGCAATCGTCGTCGGGGACACCTCAACTTTCCCATGACGACTTTCCGACGACGATATCAGTGAAACAACGAACGATGACGACCGGGACGTGAAAACCCCCATCCCTCCCCTTACCCGTGGCTGGCTCTGACCAGCATGGGATCTTCCTCCCAATATGCCCTAGGCTGCATGGCGCATACGATCGAAAATTTTACATCGACAACTGATAGGCAAGCTTCAACTGGTGTATTAAGAAGACTTGAACCCCACCGTCTCAAAAGTTTCATCAATATAAAAACGAGCGTTGTTACTCAGGCTAGACCTTGCCAACTTTAGGTGTTAATCAAGTTTCTACACGTGTGAGTGCTTTGTTGTCGGATCGATATCACTTAACACGCATCTTTACCCGTTTCTCAAGAAAACATTCGCTTTCTCGCACGCGAAGATCTCCGGAGATAGCCGATCTTAAAAGCGTTAAGATTCGTGTTGTACCAGGGTTTCATGACAAGCAAGAAGGCCAAGCTAGCTGGCAGTCAGCCAGTGAGGCAGTCTTGTATACGACAGCCAGTCAGCATTCTCAACCTGTCTTTGTTGACAGTTCTCAATACCTGGATTGGTGACGGATGTTTCCAGGGAAATCATTGAATTCTAGATCAAAAAGACTAATTCCAAATTGCTGTAGAATTTTAATTTTTTGATTGGGTATGATAAGATGCTGATCTTCGATTCAAAATGTTATCTTAGATTATTACAATAAGATTATAAAATATTATTGGGAAGTAAGAAAACGAGACACTCGTGTCCATCTCGCGAACATCAGCTGGAAAGCAGGGGAGAATTAAAATCTGCGAAACTTTATGTAGATACAGGCGAGCTCTGGCGGTCGTCACCTTCCCTCAGTAAACACACCATTAACTCATCTCATCAACTCTTAATATCACATGCAGCGCAATATAACCTAACCGGTTGAAGCGCCCTGGTTTCTCACGTCGTCGTCATACTGACGTGTCCATCTCGCGAACATCAGCTGGAAAGCAGGGGAGAATTAAAATCTGCGAAACTTTATGTAGATACAGGCGAGCTCTGGCGGTCGTCGTCACCTTCCCTCAGTAAACACACCATTAACTCATCTCATCAACTCTCAATATCACAGGCGGCGCAATATGACCTAACCGGTTGAAGCGCCCTGGTTTCTCACGTCGTCGTTATACTAACGTGTCCATCTCACGAACATCAGCTGGAAAGCAGGGGAGAATTAAAATCTGCGAAACTTTATGTAGATACAGGCGAGCTCTGGCGGTCGTGGTCACCTTCCCTCAGTAAACACACCATTAACTCATCTCATCAACTCTCAATATCACAGTTGGCGCAATATGACCAAAACCGGTTAAAAGCCCCCTGGTTTTTCACGTCGTCTTCATACTAACGTGTCCATCTCACGAACATCAGCTGGAAAGCAGGGGAGAATTAAAATCTGCGAAACTTTATGTAGATACAGGCGAGCTCTGGCGGTCGTGGTCACCTTCCCTCAGTAAACACACCATTAACTCATCTCATCAACTCTCAATATCACAGGCGGCGCAATATGACCTTACCGGTTGAAGCGCCCTAGTATCTCACGTCGTCGTTTCACCAGAGAACCCCCGTCTGGGCCCTGGGTTGAAATGGCCCAGAGCATGGCTCTGCTAATCGTAAAAGGCGATTCAAGGGAAAAAGACCACCTCGCAAACATCAGCTAGTAAGTGGGGAGTATATTACTCCCTGAACCTAGAGGAGAGCTCTGGCAATCGTCGTCGGGGACCTTGCCTTCTTCCCATGACGACCTCCCCGACGACGATGACAATGACAACGAACGATGGACGATGACGACCGCGACGTGAGAACCCCACATTAGTCCCCTTACCCGGGGCTGGTTCTTACCAGAATAGGCCCTTCCTCCTCACATCTCCTAGGCTTAGGTGGTGAATTATAATCTTACGGTTGACGCCTCCTTGATCCAAATAAACCAAAAAAAGAACAAAAAATCAGTTGATTAACTATATACTTTATTGCGCCAATATGACCTAGGCCCGGTTGAATCGCCCTAGATTCTCGTGTCGACGTAATTTTCCATCCGTCTGGAAGGTGGCAAAGGTGGTTGCGTTCCTCAAACCGGGAAAACCGCCTAGGGACCCTTCGAGCTACCGACCTATTAGTCTCCTCTCAGTGCTGTCCAAGGTTTTCGAGCGCATTCTCCTGTCCCGTGTTCAGGCCCACGTCGGGGCCGGCCATCTCCTCCCTGATGAACAATTCGGGTTCCGGTCGGGCCACTCCACGGTACATCATCTTACCCGGGTGGTGTCCACATAACCGATGGGTGGAACACGGGCAAATGCACTGCGGGCGTCTTCCTCGATGTGTCTAAAGCCTTCGACCGAGTCTGGCACGAGGGACTCCTCAAGAAATTCATTTCCATGGAGTTCCCGCCTCATCTAAACACCTCCTCCGTGCATACCTTCATCGACGCTCCTTTACGTATCCCGGGGGATGCAACATCAACACATCGTCCTGTTGCCGCCGGGGTCCCACAGGGTCAGTCCTCAGCCCCAGCCTCTTCAACCTATTTACCCAGGACTTTCCACCGCCTCCCCGTCACGTCATCGCCGCCATGTTTGCCGACGACTTCGTTGGCCTTGTCTACGTCCGCACAGCGCGTGGGGCAGTCATGTTCGGCCAGCGCTATCTCAATACCGTGGCCAGCTGTACAGTCTTGGCGCATGGGGCTCAATGCGGCAAAGACGTCTGCCCCCGCTCTTCACGGGCTAGGGCCAGGATCCACCTCATTTAGGCTTAATGGAGAAGCTATCAAACCGGCGTCGTCCACAAGTGCCTGGCCTTACCCTGGACCGCCACCTTACCTGGGGACCTCATGTCAGCGCCGGGAGCAGCCACAGCGACCGGCAAGCTATCTTCCCCTATCCCTTGCTGCGAGCTCCTGCGATGCCGATAGCTCTCAAGCTTCACCTGTACTCGGCCGTCATCCGGCCGACGTTTGCGTACGCCTCCCCAAGTGGTCGAGCTGCGCCGACGTCCACCTCTCCAAACTACAGACCATCCAGAACAAGTGCTTGCGTGTCGCCACGGGGCCCCGATGGCCCCGCGGGTGACAGATCTACACGGGGACCCGGGGGTTCCCATGCTACGCGACTTTCTCCGGCGAGTGCGCGAACTTTTTATTCTCCCTGCTGGGGGCCTAGCCTCGACAACTTTTCGGGAAACGGAAAGTACTTTCCCACAAAAAAAATCGTAAAGCTAGCCTCGACGCTGGATTCGGATTGAGATCCCGAATTTTCTAGTCGAAACCGAACTTTTGAATCCGACAGTAAAACCCCCCATCGGAAACCTTTCCGAGAAGGTGACGTCAGAGTAGGAAGCCATCTGATTGGTTGACAGCCACATGCCCACATGTGCGATTTTTTCAAGATGGACGCTCTGTTGATGGGCTTTTGCACGTTGCTGTTTTAATTTGTCGATGTATTTTGACGCTGAGAAAATAAGATTTGTGATGGGGAGTGGAGAGAAAGAGAGAGAGTTTCCGCAGTTGAATTTTACAAAGTCCGCTTTGCGAGTTTCATTAGGCCTAGCTAGGCCCTAGGGCAAAAATCGTGAGTGCCCTTGGGGGGGGTCTTTGGTCTCATAAACCCCCGTCATGTATTTCAGTGGGTGTGGTATTATTATTATTATTTACGGGGGAAGAATAGCTAGGGCCTAGAACTCTAGATCGTTGTCCCTTTAAACTTAAACAATAGAAACTGGTAGGGCCTAACCTACGACTAGGGCTGGGCCCTAGCCTCTAGGCCATAGACCCTAGCTAGGCCCTAGCCTAGGCGTGAAGTTACCTAAGGGTTAGGGTCTACCCCTAACCCCTACCCTAAGCTAGACAGGGGATGGGCCCTTTATGTCATTTGCATTACCCACACAAAGGCCTAAGCTAGGTCTATTTTTTTTTGTTAATGCTAAAGCCTACGAAACAGCTTAATTATTGGTTTGGATTAGGCACTCTCTAGCCCCTAGCCATATCCCAATTTAAAGGGGAAGGTTATTGGTCTGCCTGGGCCTAAATAGGCCCTAGGGCTACCTATGGTAGGGCCTAGCCTAGGTAGGCCTAGGCCCTACCCCAAAGGATTAGGCCAAAGTAGGCTATAAATAATTGTAAGCTAAGCCTAGCCTAGCCTAGGCCCCACCAGGTCTAAGCCTTGCTTTTTTTGTTGGGGCCTAGGCCTACTGTAGGAAGTAGGTTACCGTTAGCTAGGCCTACCTGTGGGTGGTTAGAAAGGCCTAGTGTAGGGCCCTAGGCTACAAGTCAAAGGCCTAGGCCCAGGCCCCTACTCTTTCTTCTGTCCCGGGTAGAGATCATTGACCGGCACCATTTGCAAAATGAGGTAACGCCAAAATTCTCTACAAGGACACACACCATACGCCGCTTAATTTGTTTACAAACCCAGTGATAAAGTAGCACTGAACCTAGGCCTACTGTCTAAAAACATTGGGCCTAGTCACTCCCGGTAGCCTACCTATATTTAAAGTCACTGGGCAACTTACGAACTTGCGTGTAGAATTTTGGAAAAATCGTATAAAATTGACCTTGTAACATCAGTGCCCCTAGCAAACTTTGGAATATACTCTCTTCTTCTTTTTACCTCAGCTCAGCGTCAATTGCAAAATTAAATTTGAAAGCTGCAACGGCATCCATAAAAAAACTACGAATGGGAATAAAAACTAGAATTTAGTTCATAATGGATGATACCCTTTTGAAGTAAAAAGTCTGTCTGAACCTGTCCCCAGATCCTTCTTCATTTGAAGCATAGATATTAGATTCATGTACTAATATTCAGCACTCGAGTCCCCTTTAGTACGTAGCGAGGCAAGTGCAGTCAGCTTTATGCGTTCCAGATTTAGGCCTACGCCATGCATGAACTGCGTGCAAGCGAGTCAATGTAGATTTTCATAATTTATTTTGTTTGTAGCAATTTTGAAGCCACTAAATATTGACATACCCGGTACACCTTAACCACAGCACCAAGTGACACAAAAACAAATGTATCATACAGGCATACCGGGGGGATTTTCCTTTTAAAGGAGCTTATTAAAAGATTCAGTTCATCAATTAAAAAAAGAACTTTTAAAAAGTTCTTTAAAGTTCCTTTTTACACCCTTACGTCTGAAAAGTTCAAGTTCCTTATAAAAAGGAACAAAAGTTCCTTAAAAAGGTTCCCTTTTTTTTTAATTTTTTTTAATGCGACTGCAGAGTGACTGACGTGCAACTTGCAAGCTGCGTATTGCGTACGGCTGTCAAAGAGCACGGTGAGCGGTAGGTCATGAATCATGATGATACGTATGATATGAAAATTATAAATGATCCATAACGGCAAAGTTGTTTGCTAACAAATCCGGGAAAAGTGGTGCTAAGTAAAAAAATTGACTACTTTATTATACTGGAATTTTTTTAAAGGGAAAACTTTCTAAAAAGTCCCTTGAAAATATGAACTAGATCAATTAAAAGTTCCTCAACATTAAAATAAATCAAGTTCCGGGAAAGTGGAACTTGTCTTTTAAAAGTTCCTTCTCTAAGTATGCGTACAGTTGAACGAATTCTTTTAAGAAATGGGATAGTCAGTCTTTTTATGTTATGATTTTCTAGACCTTCCTATTGTAAGAAATTATTTTAAAAAACATAAGGTATGCAGGGTGTAGGTGTAGGGACAATAGTTTTTTTCCCCCCTTTACATTGCCCCGAGTTCGATGCAGGTTATGCGGTTAAAATAATTCATAGTTTAACCGGACACGGGTTTCAAGGCCGGTTGAGTTCATTCAACCCCCATACATTGCTAGTAGGCTAATAAAACAGTAATGGGAAAGATCTATCATTGAATTGCAGTATATCACACAATATTTTGTTTTATTTGTATAGGCTATAGGCCCTACAGGTAATATGGAATTTAGGCAAGTTTGGTTTTTTAGTTAGTAGTTTATTATAATATTTGAAGGGATAATAAATTGAGAGATCTTCTCCTTGGGGACTTTTTCTTGAGGCTGTGCCGCTGTAGCCAACGATCCACTCCAGACACTACAGGTACGGTACTGCAAGTGCTGGAAGGTCTAGGAATTTTAGAGGCACACCCATTGGCAGCTAGTTGATGCCCACCTTCAGGAAACTGTCAAACAAAAAAAAACATGTAGTAGCCTCCCTATGAATTGTGTGCTACAGCCCTACTACTTTTAATAAAAATCTGGATGACATTAATTTTGGCCTAAATCATGTTCTTCTTTAAATTTCTAAGCCTGATTGTTTGATTTAATTTTTTTAAAAATGCCAGCTAGTTGTAATGAAAACTAAGTCCTACCTATATCACAGTAGGGGAGGCCTGAATTTAATTTGAATCTCAAGTGGCCGAGGAGCGTTTGGTAGAGAATGTGAGTGCCGGTATTTTTCTTTGAGATAATTTTTTCCCAAGTTCAACTAATCTACATTTTAGTCTTCTTTAAAATAAGCTCCACCTTTTAGAATAAGTAGTCTTAGGCTACATGGCCAAGATTTTAAAATACATAGGCCTAACGCCTAATAGAATTTATCCATTAGGCTTTTTCATTAGGGGCCCAAGTAATTTTTGACATTATTTTTCGATACATACTTTCGTAGGCCTTGGTATGCTACCGGGATAGATTGGTGATATTTAAAAGTCTGACCTAGACCTATGGTCTTACAATAATTATTATATTTTAATTTATTGATGTAAGTTTATTTTAACTCTTTTTTGATGGCCTGAATACGGCAAATCATAATAGGCCTATGCTAAATAAAAAAAATGAGACTGCGTCTGATGGGCTTCTAAACCCGCGTATGTTTGACGGCAGAGCACGTTAGAGTAAGCAGCCACTAGAGCCGGTTTACTGACCACACTTGCAATATGTAGGGCTTACCCCCGCCCCCCCCTGACCCACATAAAATCTTACCCCTTCACGACATCAGTAATCATTCCATGTGCTGATTACTGCAGGGCTAGGAGGGTACCCGGGGCTGAAGTACAGTAGTTTCAACAGTTCTTCCATTTTAAGCTGCCATACGACCATAACAATCATAGGGTTGTTGAAAAATTGCATCTGTAAAAAAATAAATAGTTTTTAGTTCAGTTCTCTAGCAAAGGCACTACTTTATATTACTTATTCCCCGTTTATATTACAGCGTCCAACGTGGGCTGGAACGCGGATTACAACTTTTGAGTTTTTTCCCCCACATAGGCGAACCTAAATTAAGTCCCTGAATCAATGCACACTACATTACAATGATCTGATATGACTAAAGATTGCCTAGGCCTACAAGCCGATGGTTTATGTCCATGTTTAGGTCTGACAATGCTCTCTAGGCCCGTTTGTAATTCTAGTGAGCAGTAAGTTTGGCGTAGGGCCTAGGCATGGGCTGGCCTAGAGTTGTAACAGCGTTGAACCTAACCTAGTCCCATGCTTTAGTTTTTGGGTTTAAAGGGTTGGCCCCTTTTGTATCTTATGTAGGCCCTACTTCCTAGGCTTATGCACAGGGCCTAGGGCTTTAAGTTCCCTGGTCCCTATTTTAGGTTAGGGGAAGTCAGCTCAGGGCTTTCGTAGGCCTAGATTAGCAGATACTACATAGGCCTACTTGTGGACAGGGCTAGATTTGTGTGCATAAATTTAAACAAAGGCTAGGTCCTTTATGATGAACTTTATGATGTAGGGCCTAGGTACTAGGCTAAGATAAACATACCTCATGAACCTCGTAGGCCTATCGTTGGGTAGGCCTAGACCACCAGAATCCTGTTCTTCTTTGCTGATGCAATATTTCAAATAAGATTGCATGGCATTTCTCAAGAACTGACCCCCTAGGCTCCAAAACCCGATTTTGAAAGGTCTTGGGAAAAATTTACGTCTACAGATTTACACTTGTCAAGTCCCATGTGTTATTTTGTTTACTAAAGTGAGCGGGAAGACCACTGCCTTCAAACCTTGTCGTTCCCACCCCTCGCGTCTGAGCGCTCTCCCATTGGTTGAATAAATTATGTTCCGACAACGGCTGGGGTAGTTGTCGGAAACTTTACGAAAATTCGGGTTCCTCAATCCGACTGTCGCAAAATACCGTCGAGGCTAGACTTTCCGAAATTCGGTTTTCGTGGTCGGCCGAAAAAATACTTTCCGACAGTTCGTCGAGGCTAGGCCCCCTGGACGCGGAAAACCCGCTTATCCGTCGGTTAGCGGACGTTGCTCTGGGACCCGCCGATCGTTTTAAACGTCCCTTCGCGTCCCTTGGTGAGGACTATCTGCCTCCGGCGAAAAGGGCTCGGAACCGGGTTCGGGTGTATCGCCGCCGTGACGCAGTCGATCCCAGGACTGCGTCAACGAGTGCCGTGTGACTGAGTGCGCTGTATATTATATGACGTGTGCAATGGTGCGCGTCACTCACGACTGGGGTGTGCGGCCTTCGCCCCACCCTGACAGCGGGCCTGTTCCCGCCTCACCTGCAGCTTCAAGAAAGCCTGCCTATCGTTTTTAAACTCTGTAAAAATAAAACCTAGAGCCGGATTATTAGTGCCAGACACTAGGCGCCGGCGTTGTACGGGAGGATCTCAGCCGCTGAGTCCCCAAAAAGAAGAGGCAACAACAATATGCTATTTGCGTGCTTGACCCATTCCGAAAGCTGTTGAATATGCTATGCTTGGCGTTCCGTAACATGGTTTGTGAGCATATTCAGCATACTCAATATGCTCGAGGTTTTAACTTGAGCATTCTTACATATGGGAGAATTGGCGGTATTTTAAAATCAAAAATGGCGGATCACCTAATTAAATTGTTATGTATCGTTCTTTGACGTGACAAAACCCAAAAAACTTGCGTAATAGTTGTTTTACCTGAGCCAGTCGCTTGAATAAACAACGGTAAGTCACTTACACTTACTTAATAACTTAAATTCCTTATATGACGGACTTAACCTAAAAATTGCGTAAAATATATTTGCAGCACCTGTGGCAACGCGCATGCGCGCCTCCCCGAAACAGCCATACTCATGCTCGACGTGTTCCGAAAGTATATCGTGCTTACAGATGCTTTAACGTGCTGGATAATGCCAGCACCAAAGCATATTCAACAGCTTTCGGAATGTACCCTAAGATTACAAAATTACTAATACATATTGTAGATAAAAGTCCAAAATTAAATAAAAAAATATATATATTACCATATATGTATATCTAACCAGGTTTGCACCCTTTGACTTTTATTCACAAATTTTCTCACTGTGCTGGGAGGATTGGCCTACAAGTCGTGGGTTTTGTGATTTGGCCGTGAATTTTCCCTAAAAACCTCAGAAGAATGTTCTCTAAAAATTGCTCGAGGTGCCCTCAAAAAATGTTGCTTGCTTTATAGGAGAAATAGGGGGTGTACTAAAGGGGTTGATAAAACTAAAATAAATAAATCTGTATTCAAATATAATATAAAGGACGCTAAATTAACATTTATTGTAGATTTAGATCTAAAGTTTAATTTAAAAAAATAAAATTTCACCATATATGTAAATCTGATCAGATTATGCGCCCTTTGACCACTTATCATAAATTTTCTCACTATTAACGAAAGTGTATCGTGTGACCACTTGTTTTGTCCCAAATTGTTCCAATATTACGAAATAGGACGAAAAAAAACATTTGCCATGCCTTGGTACATTTCACACAATGGACTTTGACCCATTTTCACACATTTACTCAAGATTAACGAAAGTGTATCGTGTGACCACTCGTTTAATCCCAAATTATGTCAATAATACGAAATAGGACGATTTTTTTTCAAACACCTTGGGCACATTTTTACTCAATGGACTCTGATCCATTTTCTAACAATAAGCGTCAAATAGCCTATTTAGAGTAACCTAACAATTAGGTGGTTTTGTAGTCGAGTGTCAACACACCTATTGGATCAAAATAGTACATTCATGACGTGTGAATCATGTACTGTGAATACTGGCCACTTTGCTGACGCTATAATAATATAGCCACGTTGGTGGATGAGCCTTTTTTGGTCAATCGATCCTCCCGTTTATATGGTTTTCATACTGTTTTATTGTTATAAGTCTGTTTTGAATAAAAGATCAGTGAATTGGTAATTAGTTATATTTATTGATGTTATACAAATAGGAACAGTATATTTATTTTATTAGCGCACTGGTAGTCGTAGATTTGTTTCATAACACTTTCCGAATTTAATTTTCATTTAGATTTGTATTGAGTTATTTACACAAGAACTATTCACAATAGCCCGGGAACGAGGCCCTGCAATGGTAAAAGGAATATTGGTTATGATTTAACATTGCCTGGTTACTGTAGCGGTAACGGGAAGCTATTGCCGGGCTATTATAGAGCAGCCCTAAATTTGACAAATTATTTACGAGTATGTTGCCTTGTGCGCGTTGTACGATTTAATAAAATAAAACTTAAATGTTGTAAACATTTGTATTTGAAAATGTGATTGTAGCCTAAAAAACATGTGCCCAAGGTGTTTAAAAAAAAATCGTCCTAATTCGTTTTATTGACATAATTTGGGATTAAACGAGTGGTCACACGATACACTTTCGTTATTTTTTTAGTAAATTTGTAAAAAGGGGTCAAAGTCCATTGCGCGAAAATGTACCCAGGGTGTTAAAAACTTATTTTCGTCCTAATTCGTATTATTGGCATAATTTGGGACAAAACGAGTGGTCACACTATACACTTTCGTTAATCTTGAGTAAATGTGTGAAATGGGTCAAAGTCCATTGTGTGAAAATGTACCCAAGGCATGACAAAATGTTATTTTCGTCCTAATTCGTAATATTGGACAATTTGGGACAAAACAAGTGGTCACACGATACACTTTTGTTAATATTGAGTAAATTTATGAAAAGTGGTCGAAGGGCGCATAATCTGATCAGATTTACATATGGTAAAATTTTAATTTTTTAGATTAAACTTTAGATTTTAATCTACAATAAATGTTAATTTGGCGTCCTTAATATTATATTTGAATACAGATTTATTTATTTAGTTTTATCAACCCCTTTTAGTACACCCCCTTTTTCTCCTATAAGCAAGCAACTTTTTTGAGGGCACCTCAAGCCATTTTTTAGAGAACACTCTTTTGAGTGTTTTAGGGAAAATTCACGGCCCTATCACAAAACCCACAACTGGTAGGCTAATCCTCCCAGCACAGTGAGAAAATTTGTGAATAAAAGTCAAAGGGTGCAAAATCTGGTAAGATTTACGTATATGGTAATACATATTTTTTTTATTAAATTTTGGACATTTATCTACAATATGTATTAATTTTGTAATCTTAGGACTAAATTTAGTTTGATATTTGAATTTTTGAATTTTTGAAAAATGCAATTTTTTCACCCCCTTCCACCCCCTTTACCAGACAAATTTTGTCATGGCACCTCCAGGCAATTTTCTTAGAATATAAATCTGAGTATACAATCCAAAATTCAGACCTCTACCACAAAACCCCTAATTGTTAGCCTTATCCGCCTAGCTATAACAAACAAACCATTAAGCAAAAATATCAATTAATTTCACACACAATACCACAGGCGGTGCAGTATGACCTAAGTGGTTAAAGAGCTCTAGTTTCTAACGACGTCATCAAAGTAACGTGTATATTTTGTCGTATTGTTGAATTGCAAATACTTCCTAAAAAATTAACTTTATCGCAACAACACTAACTGCTGTCTTTTTCATTTACATTTAGATAAGTAACAACAATCAGCCACAACTTTCATTATCTGGGTCCGGTGTAGAGTCAGGCCTGGAGCATGGCTCTGCTTATCGTTAAAAGCGAGGAAAGAGGAAAAGACCATTAGGCAAACATCAGCTTGAAGGGCGTATGTAAGAGAGTATTTTACACCACGAAACTAGAGGCTATCCTCTGGCCATAGTCGCGATGACCCCCTCCCCCCTTGACGACCTCCCGACGACGACTACAACGTACAACGAACAATGGCAACGACCACGATAAGAAACCTTTGCTTTCCTTTCCACCCTGGTCTTCCTACCAGCCCCCCTCCCACACATTCCCTTATGGCTATAGACCGACGAATTATGTCCTACGGTTGACGCGCCCTTTACCCAAAAAAACCCAACAACAAACTATGTGTGACACAATTTCCATTAGACAATATCTGGCTACTTCCTACACGTATGTCCCACCACAATTACTGTGTGATGAGAGATAAGCCTCACACGCCTCATCTCCCTATTAACTCAGTGCTCATCAACCAGTAATATGACCTAACGGTTTACGCGCCCTTATACAAATAAACCAACAACAAACTATGTGTACACTTGTATTTCCGGACACTGTCTCCCTCCATCCATTAGACAATATCTAGGCTACCTTCCTACACGTATGTCCCACCACAATTACTGTGTGATGAGAGATAAGCCTCACACGCCTCATCTCCCTATTAACTCAGTGCTCATCAACCAGCAATATGACCTGACGGTTGACGCGCCCTAAATACAAATAAACCAACAACAAACTATGTGTGTCACTTGTATTTCCGGACACTGTCTCCCTCCATCCATTAGACAATATCTAGGCTACCTTCCTACACGTATGTCCCACCACAATTACTGTGTGATGAGAGATAAGCCTCACACGCCTCATCTCCCTATTAACTCAGTGCTCATCAACCAGCAATATGACTTGACGTGTGACGCGGCCCTTAATACAAATAAACCAACAACAAACTTTGTGTGTCACTTGTATTTCCGGACACTGTCTCCCTCCATCCATTAGACAATATCTAGGCTACCTTCCTACACTTATGTCCCACCACAATTACTGTGTGATGAGAGATAAGCCTCACACGCCTCATCTCCCTATTAACTCAGTGCTCATCAACCAGCAATATGACCTGACGGTTGACGCGCCCTTAATACAAATAAACCAACAACAAACTATGTGTGACACTTGTATTTCCGGACACTGTCTCCCTCCATCCATTAGACAATATCTAGGCTACCTTCCTACACGTATGTCCCACCACAATTACTGTGTGATGAGAGATAAGCCTCACACGCCTCATCTCCCTATTAACTCAGTGCTCATCAACCAGCAATATGACCTGACGGTTGACGCGCCCTTAATACAAATAAACCAACAACAAACTAAGTGTGTCACTTGTATTTCCGGACACGTCTCCCTCCATCCATTAGACAATATCTAGGCTACCTTCCTACACGTATGTCCCACCACAATTACTGTGTGATGAGAGATAAGCCTCATACGCCTCATCTCCCTGTTAACTCAGTGCTCGTCAACCAGCAATATGTCCTAACGGTTGACGCGCCCTTTACCCAAATAAACCAACAACAAACGAAGTGTGTCACTAGTATTTCCGGAAACTGTCTCCCCCCATCATTAGACAATATCTAGGCTACCTTCCTACACGTATGTCCCACCACAATTACTGTGTGATGAGAGATAAGCCTCACGCTCCTCCTCTCCCTGTTAACTCAGTGCTCATCAACCAGCAATATGACCTGACGGTTGACGCGCCCTTATACAAATAAACCAACAACAAACTATGTGTGTAAACTTGTATTTCCGGACACCGTCTCCCTCCATCCATTAGACAATATCTAGGCTACCTTCCTACACATATGTCCCCCCACAATTACTGTGTGATGAGAGATAAGCCTCACACGCCTCATCTCCCTATTAACTCAGTGCTCATCAGTGCTCACACCAGCAATATGACCTACGGTTGACGCGCCCTTATACAAAAAAACCCAACAACAATCTATGTGTGTCACTTGTATTTCCGGACACTGTCTTCCCTCCATCCATTAGACAATATCTAGGCTACCTTCCTACACGTATGTCCCACCACAATTACTGTGTGATGAGAGATAAGCCTCACACGCCTCATCTCCCTATTAACTCAGTGCTCGTCAACCAGCAATGTGACCTAACGGTTGACGCGCCCTTAATACAAACAAACCAACAACAAACTATGTGTGACACTTGTATTTCCGGACACTGTCTCCCTCCATCCATTAGACAATATCTAGGCTACCTTCCTACACGTATGTCCCACCACAATTACTGTGTGATGAGAGATAAGCCTCACACGCCTCATCTCCCTATTAACTCAGTGCTCATCAACCAGCAATATGACCTGACGGTTGACGCGCCCTTAATACAAATAAACCAACAACAAACTATGTGTGTCACTTGTATTTCCGGACACCGTCTCCCCCCATCATTAGACAATATCTAGGCTACCTTCCTACACGTATGTCCCACCACAATTACTGTGTGATGAGAGATAAGCCTCACACGCCTCATCTCCCTATTAACTCAGTGCTCATCAACCAGCATTATGACCTGACGGTTGACGCGCCCTTAATTCAAATAAACCAACAACAAACAATGTGTGTCACTTGTATTTCCGGACACCGTCTCCCTCCATCCATTAGACAATATCTAGGCTACCTTCCTACACGTATGTCCCACCACAATTACTGTGTGATGAGAGATAAGCCTCCACACGCCTCATCTCCCTATTAACTCAGTGCTCATCAACCCAGCAATATGACCTGACGGTTGACGCGCCCTTAATACAAATAAACCAACAACAAACTATGTGTGACACTTGTATTTCCGGACACTGTCTCCCTCCATCCATTAGACAATATCTAGGCTACCTTCCTACACGTATGTCCCACCACAATTACTGTGTGATGAGAGATAAGCGTCACACGCCTCATCTCCCTATTAACTCAGTGCTCTATGCTCATAACCAGCAATATGACCTAACGGTTGACGCGCCCTTAATCCAAATAAACCAACAACAAACTATGTGTGACACTTGTATTTCCGGACACCGTCTCCCTCCATCCATTAGACAATATCTAGGCTACCTTCCTACACGTATGTCCCACCACAATTACTGTGTGATGAGAGATAAGCCTCACACGCCTCATCTCCCTATTAACTCAGTGCTCATCAACCAGCAATATGACCTGACGGTTGACGCGCCCTTAATACAAATAAACCAACAACAAACTATGTTGTCACTAGTATTTCCGGACACCGTCTCCCTCCATCCATTAGACAATATCTAGGCTACCTTCCTACACGTATGTCCCACCACAATTACTGTGTGATGAGAGATAAGCCTCACACGCCTCATCTCCCTATTAACTCAGTGCTCATCAACCAGCAATATGACCTGACGGTTGACGCGCCCTTAATACAAATAAACCAACAACAAACTATGTGTGTCACTTGTATTTCCGGACACCGTCTCCCTCCATCCATTAGACAATATCTAGGCTACCTTCCTACACGTATGTCCCACCACAATTACTGTGTGATGAGAGATAAGCCTCACACGCCTCATCTCCCTATTAACTCAGTGCTCATCAACCAGCAATATGACCTGACGGTTGACGCGCCCTTAATACAAATAACCAACAACAAACTATGTGTGACACTTGTATTTCCGGACACTGTCTCCCTCCATCCATTAGACAATATCTAGGCTACCTTCCTACACGTATGTCCCACCACAATTACTGTGTGATGAGAGATAAGCCTCACACGCCTCATCTCCCTATTAACTCAGTGCTCATCAACCAGCAATATGACCTGACGGTTGACGCGCCCTTAATACAAATAAACCATCAACAAACTATGTGTGACACTTGTATTTCCGGACACTGTCTCCCTCCATCCATTAGGCAATATCTAGGCTACCTTCCTACACGTATGTCCCACCAAAAATTACTGTGTGATGAGAGATAAGCCTCACACGCCTCATCTCCCTATTAACTCAGTGCTCATCAACCAGCAATATGACCTGACGGTTGACGCGCCCTTAATACAAATAACAAATAAACCAACAACAAACTATGTGTGACACTTGTATTTCCGGACACTGTCTCCCTCCATCCATTAGACAATATCTAGGCTACCTTCCTACACGTATGTCCACCACAATTACTGTGTGATGAGAGATAAGCCTCACACGCCTCATCTCCCTATTAACTCAGTGCTCATCAACCAGCAATATGACCTGACGGTTGACGCGCCCTAAATACAAATAAACCAACAACAAACTATGTGTGTCACTTGTATTTCCGGACACCGTCTCCCTCCATCCATTAGACAATATCTAGGCTACCTTCCTACACGTATGTCCCACCACAATTACTGTGTGATGAGAGATAAGCCTCACACGCCTCATCTCCCTATTAACTCAGTGCTCATCAACACAGCAATCAACATAGGTGGCCTCATTCTTCGTTTGAAATCGTTTGGACGATCGATCGTTCTTTGTGTCCTACATGAATATGTGTGTTATTAAACACATTAACTGTGTAGTTAGACTGTGGTTTGTAGCGAGCTATATTTTGACCACCAGACCTACGTTCACAAAGTAAGCAGGTTTCAAGAGAAACAAGCAAACAATGTATTTAAAATAGTTCTTATTTTGCCTATCTGAGATCTCTTATTAACAATGGCGACAAACTTTCTTAGTTCCTAATGCAAAGTAAAATGTTTAAACATTGAAATCAATTTCGCTATCATATAACTTTCTTGTGGAAAATAATAAAATAATTTAAAAATTAAACCACCAATAAATTTAATGTAATAAAAATATCACAGGCGGTGCAATATTACCCTCCCGGTTGAAGCGCCCTAGTTTCTCACATCGTAGTTTTTTGATGACTGTGGTCACAACTATAATGTAAATCAAGGGTTGGTCAGCAACTGTGTCGCCAAATTTGATTAGAATTTTTAAAAATGAATTTTTAATTAAAATAAATAATATTTCTTTTACTGTCACTGACATCTCATTTATTTTATTTTGTAAAAACTTAGAAAATAATATAACCATCAAACAGACAAACTGAATTAATAACTGGCAAAATCAAGGGCGGCGCAATATGACCATCGCGCCCAAGTTCATCGTGTCGACGTTAAACGAGGTTTTCGTCACAGCCGCGTGATGGATGATATTGAAAGATACAACCCGGGACAACTAGTGCTAGCGTTTGTACTCCATGAACCGGCACGGGGTCTGGGGCCGAGCCCCAGACGTCGGAGGCAAAAATGTTTCCAATACATTCCCACTAGCGTCAAATGCCCAGAAAACAGCTTTCTGACATGCACATGATAATAAGGGATTCGACTAGATAAACATTTCTGTTATCGTAAATCATTACCAAGAATTGCTTGAGGTGTGCATTATGACCTTACGGTTGACGCGTCCTTAATCCAAATGAACTTTAAAAAATATTAAAAATGATTGTACAAAATGAAATACAATCACCCAGCAGAGGATACCGCGCGGAATATGTAATGGATTGATGAGGGCATCATACTAATGAAGGTATAATCAATAAAGATGAAGATAATTTGATAAGATAGTTTGTATACACACACGCATGTTTTAACTTAAAAGACACTGTCGTTTCAGCGAAATATTTTCTTGCGTGTGATTCCCCATTCCCCCCCCCCCTACCCGTGGCTGGTTCTGACCAGCATGGGCCCCTCCCCCCCATATCCCCTAGGCTAGAGTGGGTCAGTGTGACCTAACATTTGACGCACTCTTAATCCAAATAATCTAAAATCATTAGAATTTAAATCTTGAGGTAAATTATATTTTTTCTAGCGGGCGAGGTTGGCCCAAAGTGTTGGGTATGCCAAACAGTTGGAGTGTTGCAAACACCGGGACTTTTGTTGTTATTAAAATAACGCACAGCTCGAGGAAGTGATCCACTACGTAACCCCACTTGACGTGCGACCCACATAATTTCATTTTTTATTAATTAAATTATTTTTTACTTTTTTCTAGTTACTAACTTTATTAACATTAACTTAAAAATTTGAACGTTAAACTAAAAAAAATTAAATATAAAAACAAAATTCAGAAACAAAAAATTTAAATTTTTCACACGCAATAAACAGGCGGGCAAAAGGCCCCACCGGGTTTCAGGCCCAGTTTTTTAACGCCGTCGTAGGTTTAAGGTTTACCTTTTGTTTGTTTTCGCAAATACCCTAAAAAAAAC
The DNA here is from genome assembly GCA_024449915.1 of Sweltsa coloradensis. NCBI lineage: Eukaryota > Metazoa > Arthropoda > Insecta > Plecoptera > Chloroperlidae > Sweltsa > Sweltsa coloradensis. The sequence continues at coordinate 2,716 of JAMZAV010005932.1, read as the reverse complement.
CTGCCCCCCCGGACGGGGTTTTTTCCCCAACCAACCACTTAACTGCCCCTTCCCCTTTACAGGGGAAAAGATAAAGCAAAAAGGCCCGACGTGCGGGCCCCCGGGTGAGTTCCCCCCCTTGGGTGGGTTTGAAAATCGGTTCCAGGCAGGGGAATTTTGGGCCCCCCAAAAAAGGGGGGGAAAAAAAAAAAAAAGGGGAAAAACCCCCCCTTTTCCCCGGGGCAAAACCAATTCAAAGGGAGGGGAAGGGGAAAAAAGGGAAAAGGTTTAAAAAAATAACTTACCGAAACTAGAGGCAGCTTGGCAATCGCCCCGGGAAACCCTACCCCCGTCCCTTGACGACACCCCCGACGGAAAACCCAATGACACAAAAATATGACAAAGACATGAGACCCGACGGAAAAAACCCCTTCCACCCGTGGCGGGTCCTGACCGCATTTCCCCCTCCCCCAAACCCCTGGGCTAGAGTGGGCATTCGACCAAGGGTTTTTGACGCCCCTTACAACCCGAGTATGCCCGCTCTAATGTGGCTGGCCCCGGAAAGCATTAGACTTTCCTCCACATTATCTCTTACGCTTAAGAGACGCGTTATGACCCAACAGTTGACGCGGAATTAAACCTAGTGAATGAATCCAGAAGTAAACTTGTAACTAAATCATTACTTCAACCTGTGGAGAAAAAATTTGAATAGTTAAAAGTTTGAAACCTTTTGTATCTTCTCAAAAAACCTTTATCACATGGGGGAGGCAGCACTAGGAACTTTACGAGCCGTAACAAATTGATTTAACAAAAAACATGTCTGCTTTTAAAGATAAATTGGTTATCTTAGCATTTTCCCTTTAAAAGAGAAGATCTAATTAACCTAAAAAGCCCGGCCCCCCCCTCGTATATGATAAATTTTTTTACCCGTTAGAACTTTCTTTTCTACATCCCTAGGTAGAGTGGCGGAATTGACCTTACAGTTTGCGCCCTTAAAACAAATAAACCAGGACCCGCCCCCCCCCCTCTGGCCAGCAACCTTTCCTAAACCCCGGGCGAAAAGGACTAATTTTTGAAAAAAAACCCCCCCGAAATTCCAGGTTTGCAAATCGATATTTGAAAGGAAGTGAGGGTTTCGCTGACCAGTGGGGGGTGGTTGAGGACGATCAACCCTAGGGTCAGGGCTGGCTGCCGCGATAAAAGAACCAGAGAAATTTCAAGTTTTTCCATTCTAGAGTCTATACCCGAGTGACATGGATTTTGTAGTGGGATCCGGAACGGAATAATGTATCTGAATGAACACAGTGTTCTGTTGGGCCCGGGGTAGAAAATTGCCCGAGCATGGTTCTGTAATCTACAAGGCGATTTAAGAAAAAATCTACCTCGCAATATCGCTAAAATAAGGAGTATACTATTTTTCAAAACTAGAGGGGGGGGCCCGGGAATCGTCGTCGGGGGGCACCTCCCCTTCCCCCCCTTAGGTAAGTGGTGATTATGACCTAACGGTTGACGCGTTTTTAAATCCAAAAAAACCAACCTAGACATCCCCCCCCGCCCCTTCCCCCCCGCCCCCTATCCATCCCCTCCCTTGCTTTGGGGTTTGACCAGCACAACCCAGCCCAGCCCGCTTTCCCCCCCGTCACCCTTACGTTCCCCCCTTTTTGGAAAAATAATTTTTAAAACCAACTAATAAACACATTATCATAGGAGGCGCAATATGCCCTTACTTTTAGGGCCCCTTTTTTAAAACCAATAAAACATAAAACATAAACATCCAATGACGTCTTCGATGCGATGAAAATTTGACCGACGAACATACTTTACAAAGACGATAACGACCACGACGTGGAAACCCCCCAAACATCCCCTACCCCTGGTGGCTTGACCTAAAACCGCCCCTCTTTTCCCTATCCCCTGGGAAAATAGAGTGGTATTATGACCCAACGGGGTTTATCGCCCGGTATACATGTTTTTGGGGAGGTGGGTATATAGGGGTTTGTTGATAGTACAAAAATAAACTCAAATTTCTTGTTAGAAAAAATGTTATGAAAAAAATGTTAGTTATGGTGCAGGTGATAATCCTATTTTTAATAGGTAGTATATTGTTGGAGGTGCCGGTCCAGACTTAATAGTATCTTGTGTGTTTTGACACAATATATCACGTGACTGCTTGTGTGGAGGGGGGGGGGTCAGATTTCTGTTTTAAACAACTCCGTGAAATTTGGATTGGATTAATTTTTCTTTTACTATATTACTATCACCTCTATAAATTTCTTATCTTATAAATTTCCATGTTATAATTCGTTAAACTAATTGTATTGCTCACTAAACCATTCCACTTATGTCACATCACATTTCACTAAACCATTCCACTTATGTCACATCACATTTAAAAGTATACTCAAATTTTTTATATCATATTTTTGAATATTTTAAAAACTTTTAAATTTAAATTCATACACATTTTTTTTAATTTCTTAAATTTTACCATACATAACCTTTTTTTTGCTTTACTTTTGTCATCATTATTTTTTTTGTTTCCTTTGAAAACTCTTAAATAAAATAATAAAATAATAAAATAAACAAAAAAATTAATAAAAATAATAATAATAATAATAAAAATAATAATAATAATAATAATAAAAAAAAATTAAAAATTTTTGAATTAAAATAAAATTCATAAAATTTTTTTTTTTTTTTTTTTTTTTTTAGACAATTTTTCCCTACAAATTTAATT
>JAMZAV010005931.1:0-41904 GCA_024449915.1 Sweltsa coloradensis | reverse complement strand
AACGAGAGTCCTGTCGATCCATTGCTAAAACTTTAGAACAGATACTGATATATGATAAAAAGTAATTTTTTATGTTGAGGAGGGGTTTGCTTCATAAAACATCTGCGACCATAAGTTGTATGTAGGCCCACTGTAGAAATCTTGACAATCAAATTATTTTGGATAACACTAGAATGTAGAAATGGATTTCAATGTCAAATATAGTTAGCGAGGGGTATACAAGACGTAAACCTTCTGGCCTTATGATCAAACTCTTGGTTCTGACACTAGTAGGGCACCGGTCACCGAGATATAGACTTGCAGTGCTTGCTAACCAGGCTCGGCTTGTCACTCGTCGTCTGATCTAGCTAGGCCTAATGATTAAACTCGCATTGCCGACACTAGTCGGGACGAGTGAAGCTTCCTGTCCTACCAGCTTTTATATAATCGATCTCTTACCACAGTTTCCCTTTCCCGTTTTGTTTGGTCGTCCTCTCCTCCCCTCTTCCCCCTCCCTCGTTGTACATTCAATTTCTCCTCTTGGAATTACTATCTTGCTTCAGTTGCCAATAGGCTAAAGCTAGGGGTGTGCGAATAGTGATTTTTGAGTTCGAATACGAATATCGAATAGTACACAATAAAAAAGTCGAATATCGAAGTCGAATATCGAATAGTTGTCAAAACAGTGCGCACACATAAAAATAAACATTTCGTTGTTTTTAAGTTTTATTTATTATGGCTATTAATATTAATATTATTAATTAATAATAGGATCTTTGGTCCTAGGGCCTAGGTCTACCCTAGGCTAGCCTTGGCAAAATTCAATGGCTAGCCCCTAGCACTAGGCTAGCCTAGGGCCTAGGCCTAGGTAGGCTAGCCTAGGGCCTAGGCCTAGGTCCTAGGTCTAGGTAGGATAGACTAGGGCCTAGGTAGGCTAGGGGCCTAGGTAGGCTAGGGGCCTAGGCCCTATGCCTAGCATTGTGCAAAGCACAGGGAATTAAAAACAATGTTCGTTGTTCTGACCTGTGGGGGTTTTTAATTTTTTTTTGCAATGCATACATTCGGCTTCGTTCTTTTTTGGGTTGAAAAAGTACCAAATCGCACTTTTTTGCCGTAGGCTAGGCTAGGGCCTAGACTTTGAAGCGGGTAGGGCTAGGCTAGGCCTAGGCCTATGTCCGTTTCGGGCTCAAGGCCCGCTTCTTCTTCGTAATCTGTAAGCACGAGAGCCCTATGCGGGTTTTTACATGAGCATTTACCCGAAAAAAGACCATGTTTAGAACTTTTTCGCAAGAAAGATGAGGTTTGCATCACGTTTTCGGAGTAATTTCTTACGTTCAACGACGTCGTGACAACGGTGACATCAGATGCTGTTGTTTGTCGAAGTTGGTACAGCTTGGTTTGGTTGGTACGACCGCTGAAACACGTTGCGCGGAGTTGACGATAGGGTGCGTCGATCGGTAATGTAGTTTCCTGCATACTGGCGGGAATTTCAAATCGAATACTTCGGGAATTCGAATACTTCGGAAATTCGAATAGTTACTATTCGAGTTTCGAATCGAATACGAATAGTAAATTATTCTCGAATACTTCGAAAATTTCGAATATTCGCACACCCCTAGCTAAAGCCTTTCTTCACCTATTTTCTCCCTCCCTTTTCCACTTAATTTAGTTGGTTCCTCGGTAGTCTACCTCGTCTCAATTTTGTTGTAAACCACATTTTGAAATTGTATTAGGCCCTTCTCAGTAATGGATGCGGATATAGACTAGTAAAATAAATAAATACCACGACTGCTCGACTTCTGTCTTCAGTTGCTGTAAGCAAGGGCATTTCACAACCATAGATTGACCACCATTTCCATCATTTTGTTGTTACACCCAACATTTCAAACTAGGGGTGAACTAGAATAGAACGGTGGACTCGTCGCTCACTGAAAGATTTCCTAAACATTCAAACAAAACACCACTAAAAATCTTACTGCAGTCATCATCATCCGTTGCCGTTTCCTGGCTCTGGCAGGGGCAGCTTGGGTTTAGCAAACAAGTTTTTCCACTTCTTTCTATCCTCCCCCAATTGCATCTCTTCCACATCTTCCCAACTCTCTCCTCTTGCCTCCTAGTCTTATGCTATGGTATCCTTCCGTCTTCCTTTACCTACCCTGTCTTCGTCCTTCTTCTCTTACTGCAGAATACCCACAAATTTAAAAAACCTACACTCCCTATTAGGGATGACATTGGAATCGATCATTGTGACCTAAGAATTGATTCCCAAGAAAAACTTTAACTGTATGCACAGTGATTTTGGTTGTCATTTTTTGTGGAGCCCGTGAAGGCGTCTCGCCCGCCGTAGGTCACGAAACGATGTATTTCGCAACGTTGTGTCGTCGTCTGTTGACCGCACTTCCTGCCTTTGTGTACGATCGGCGTCTGGCGGGAGAGGGATGGACAGTAGACACGTGGTTCACCGCTCTGCCATGCGGATGCCCCAAAACACGATGTGCGAACGTTTAAACTGTCTAGTGAGAAATCGATTCTGCCATGTCATCTCTACTACCTATGCCATCCTGCCCTGCTCCTATCTTCCCGGCACCATTCTAATATCACTATTTGATATAGTGAGTGGTTTGTTCCCCGCTCTCCTCCCACTCCTCCCCGGTATCCCCCCAGGAAGATTCAGTATATTACCTGTGGAGGGGCTCTTACTGCATCGCTGCTGACGCACGTTTTGACGGCCGGGATTTCCCCTCGCGCGCCTGCCTTTCCGCAGAGAGCAGGCAACGGGACTGAGCCGGCGTATTCATTAGCTCGCGATACGTATGTTGACAAGTGCAAACAATGGTTTACAGTTGTGTTGCAATTACAAACACGCAGAGTTTCTTTGCATCGTCCTTGACTCTGCATCGTGACACAAAATAATACAGTAAGACCTCGTTCATCCGAGCTCCGATTAACCGAGATTCCGTATTATCCGAGCTGGTTTCAGGCGGCCTTTCCTTTTTTTAATTAGGCCGAAATGTTATGTTCTTTACATTTGAATGTCATGCAGTATGCTGTTTACTACAATGACGTGTCACGTAAGAATTGCACAGCGCGTGAAGGGGGTTTGGGAGCAGGGGTCGAGGGTAGGGTGCTGTAGAGTAATAAATAAATAAATTGTATTTAGAGTCTACCCACTCAGTTATATCACTTATATGGTGTGATGAAAGGAATGCCAAAAGGCTGGATCATGTGAGAAACATGTAGAGATAGGATACCAACAGCTTACCTGAAGTAGAGTAGGCGCGCCGTGATAGAAGACATAAACACAAATAAACAAACACAACATTTCAAACGTTTCGGGTGACCTTCCTCAGTGAGTAGAGAAGAGTTACTGAGGTGAAAAACTAAAGCTAGGTATCCGTTGGCGGGGGGGGGGGGGGGGGGGGTGAAGTGAAAGAGGGGGGGGGGGTGTGGAATGGGTGACAGGGAGGGGTAGAGAGGAGGAGAGGGAGGACTACCTAAGGTTTAAGTTAGGTTTGTGGCGCGATCAAATCAAAATCAAATCAAATCGATTAATTAATTAATTAATTAATACGATTTGCAGGGAAAGCAATATTGAAATGCGACAACACACATACACATAGTTAAACATAGTTATATTATAACTGCCTTAACCCTACTTATTGTGTAATGGCCTACAGCAAGTTAGAAACATGATGAATGCACAATGATGTGGGCTGAACTGCTGCTGGCCTAAGCCTAGCTAGTCCTACAATGCTAGGCCCCCTACACCTTACCTTAGAAGCTTCTACGGCCTAAAAATATTGTTCTTTGAACTTCAATTAGAAAGAACACGATTGTAAATAGTGTAGGCACTTTAGAAATAGGCCTAGCTTAGCCTAAACAATTGGCCTCTGCCTATGATTAACAATTTTAATTCCATGTTATATCGATAATTGGCAGGCCCAACACCATAATAACATATTGTGTTTTTTTCTTTTAATAACGTCGTGACTACAAAATTATTGACTTAGGTAATACAAATTTTGGCCTGCTCGTTCGAATCTCGCCCGACTAAAAAAATTTCCTGCTTGCACAGCCCTAATTTGGGCCATCAAAGTCCAACTCGCAACCTTCTCGTGGTTTGGCCCGTGATACGTGATACGTGATACTGAAACTGATGGGGAGCTCTGGGTCGTCGTCGGGGAACTTTCCCCTTCCCTTTGACTACCTCCCCGACAGCGACAACAATGACAACACGGACGGATGATGATATAGACTGGGACGACCACGACGTGGGGGAACCCCTGCCCTCCCCATACGCTTGTGGCTGGTTCTGACCAGCACAGGCCTGTCCACCTCTTGTCCCCCCGCGTCTCCCCTTACGTCCCTCCCCTTGGAAAGAAGTATACATGGTGGTAACTCACACTTATAGAAATTGTTTTATCTTGGAGGCGCAAATAATCTTAGCTGTTAAAGCGCCCTAAAACTACTAATACTGCCCTAATTTGCACCAAAATTTTAAGTAAGAATGTGTGAATTGCGCAATTAGATCACATTCGTCCAATAGTGCTTAATTATTTTAGTAAATGGCCGTAAACATGCCACCAAACAGTAATTTGTAGTAATTTCCCAATCTTGTGCTGGGGAAAAAATTTGAAATGTTAAAATATGCTCTGATAGTGACATGCACTCATCTCTTTCAGTGGCGGAGCGTTGTCTTGAAATTAGGGTAGACACAATTTTTATTTTTAATGTTTTTTTAAATAAAAATTTTAATTTACAGTGGTGCGGGCTCGAGGGGTGGGGGGGGATGCAAAAGCTATGACCGGAACCGGTTAGCGTGGAGATACATGCACTATTATATTTTATTTTGTTGTACTCACCTACATTACGGCTTTTCAAGTCTCTCTTTCTCAGGTGTGTAGTATTTGATGGAAATCTACACCTTCTTATAAAGTAAGTCCATTCGCCGATGTTTTTGTTGCGCAAACAAATCAATTACACGATCTTTAAAATGTTTATCGTTTGTTAAGTCCGCTAGTAACCGTTTCTCAATTGCTAAGCTAGCCAAGCAAGACTGGCAATCATTGGTCATGGAATTTCTAAGGAATGTTTTTACTCGTTTCAACGTGCTCATGTTCCTCTCACTTGATGCGGTAGTTACCGGAAATGTCAAAATAAGACGCAATAGCTTTGTTATCTGCTTATACGTTTCTTGCAGGCCATTGCAAACAAAAAAACGCAGCAATTCTAAGGGTGCTAGATGTTTATTCTCATCAAAGTATATCAGGGATAGTTCACTTTTTAACAAATTAACGTCAAAGAAAGGATATTTCTGATTTAAAAGATTTAATTTTTCAGTGGGAAAATGCGTTTCATATTCTTTATAGCGATCGTTGTTAACAAGTTCAACAAAGGCTATGGATTCAAAATCTCCGAATCTTGAATCCATTTGTACAATCATTGAGTCCAATATTTCATATGTATAAGACGTTTTACATTCTGGATTTGATTTTCAGTGACATTGACATTTATTTCAGCCAATAAACGGGTTGATTCTTCCACACAACTTGCGACTGCTTCTTCATTACGTTTTGAGCGGAAATACTGAGTCGTGGTTTTAATTTCATTGTTGCATAATGTTATGTCCGCTGTGCCTTTTTTCTGAAGGATATCAAACAGTTTGTCTGTTGCAGTAAAAATATTGCTATAAAAGCAAAGAAGATAAACAAACAGTTTGTTTTCCAGACGCATGTGTAGACCTCTAGCGCAAGCTACGGTATCTGGGTCCCAACCCTCTTCCGCGTCAATTATAAAGTTGACAGCTTTACTCAAGTCACAAAAGTGTTCTTTAATAGTAGCCGCAGCACGTGAGTGGTAATTCCATCGAGTAGAATTTGCCTGGGGAATTTTGAATCCGGCTTCTCGTAGTAATGTGCTTCTTTTTGGAGATCGACTGAAAAAGCTGTAGAACGACGTGAGGTCACTAATGAAGAGCCGTTCTTGTCTTATTGTTTTAGAACCGTGAAGTAACACAAGATTTAATTGATGTGCATAGCAATGAATGAACAGTGCATGAGGACATTCTTCCCTTACATAGTGTTGAACGCCTCCCCGTACTCCAGCCATTACGCTTGCACCGTCGTATGTCTGAGAAGCTATTTTTGTTTCAGCTTTCCATTCTTTAAGTACATCCAAAATTACTTTTGCTAACGATTTACCATCTTTATCGCCGTGACACATTTAATTAATTCATTTTGAATATCGCTGGACGTTCCTTTGAACAACGAATTTGATGCTAAGTGTTCCCTCATAAGTTGTTCTTTCAGCTAGAAGGTCAAGTATTTCTAAATAATTTCCTTTATTAACTGATTCTTCATTTTCACGGTGACCTCTGAATGGTAGTTCATTTTTACCTAAAAAGCAAACGACGCGCGTCAGGCGCTCAACAATGCGTCTGTTTATAGTAACTTGTTCGTTGAATTTGATAGCTGAAATTCGAGCCCCTTCGGATAAAGAGTGGTCAATTCGAGTACGACCTAGCATATGCAACGACTCCTGGTTTTTTAAATGACGCTGAGAAGATTGGTGTTTGATTGCCCTTCTCTCAAAGTTTTTTATTACGTCAATGCCGAGTGTGTTCCATTCGCTCTCCTTGTCATTGCAAGAAAATAGCACACAGGGGAAACAAAACAACTTATTACGTTTAACACTCGCAGTCAACCACGGGTATTTATTAAACCATTCAAACTTAAACTTACGCACTGTTTTTCCATCTTTTTGTTCTAAAGAAATACTTGGTTTCGGTTGTTTCTCTTTAACACTACACTTCTCTTCAATTGTCAGTTTAGAAAATGAGTTACTTAGAAAAAAATCGACAATATCACTTTCCGGTGAGCACATTGTTAATAATAATATCACTTTTTTTTAAATAACACGCACAAGTAACAGTATCATCAGACACTCACTAAACAACACAGCACAACTTTCCATGTCAAACGACTGCCTTTTACTAAGGTCAACGTTGCTATTTGTCCCATGTTTGGTCTCAGAAGGGACCAACCGGAAAGCATTTTACTGTGGGGGTGGGCAAGGGGGGTAGCTCAACACCCTCCGATCTTAATTAGCATCCCAAGAGAAATAGGTTTCGACCTTCATAGCAGGTGCATGTTGCCATATCTTGCAAGCCAGCTAGTAGCCCTACATGCCTGAGTGTGACAAGTGGTCAGCTGGCCATGTATGGCAACGCTCTGGTCATATTTTAGTTGTCACTCTGAAATCCGGTGTGGTTCCTCAACTTCAAACAAAAAATCTAGGGGGGGGTTGGGTCACCATGGCTCGGAGATGGCAAGAGACATGACTCCCACTTCCCCTCCAGATTCGTGGAAAAACGACGAAAATAGGGCTCTGAGCATGCGCACACTTGAAATGTCTCTGCCTGTGTCTCCCTACTGCTAAATCACAAGTGACAGCCAGCAAGCACCAATTTAAAGTTGCAACGTTACTCACTAGATGGCGCGACAGTGTCTGTCATAGGTTCGATTCAAACGTTTGCGGTCGAAGACAGAATTTGCACATAACTTAGATTAGGGCCTAGAATATTATCTAAAACGGGGTAGACAACGTCTCATTGTCTCATAGGTCGCTTTGCCACTGATCTCTTTTACAAAAAAAAATTAAAATAGGTTGAAAAGTGATCCAGACTAGAGGTGGTCGCGTGTGACTCACGCGTGACTCACGACTTTTCTCGTGATTGTGCGTGAACGTGAATGCTTTGAATAGGTACCGTGAATTTGCGTGATAATGTTCCAGTCACGCGTGTACGTGACACGCGTGATCGTGCGTGACACTAAATGCTCTTGTGCGGAACGAGCCCTTCAGATCCTCTAGGCCAGGCTACCCTCGTCTTAACATGCCTTGAGTCGCACCCTGCTCTAAAATTCACCCATGAATACGCGGACGAGAGAGTAATAAACCAACAATCTCTTGAATTTATTGTCCACCAATCACTTGTATTCATCTCTAGTTTATTATTTGTTCACCACTCTCTTGAGAGGAGCAAGTGATGACAGGATGTCCGCCATATTCTGACAATGCGAAGATAGAGAACATGACCAGGTTGGTGGCGATCGGCTAAGAAGGGTGCTCCTCAAAATATACCAACAATTGACTAATCGTGATTGCGCTTGAGTGCTTGAAAACGTCATTTGTCGTCCGTGAGCGTGCGTGAGCGAGCGTGAGCGAGTATAGCTACTTGAAAAATATTACATGATCGTGCATGAGTTAAATTAAAGTTATGTTATTCGTGCGTGACTGTGCGTGATCAGAAAATGAGTTAACGTGACGTGACGTGAATGAAAAATTGATCACGCGACCACCTCTAATCCAGACTGTATGTGGAATTTGCTGGATTTGTCAATGAAGCAAATTTTTAAATGGATATTTAGCATTGTAAAAAAAGTTATTCCGATCTCATCAAACCGTCTTATCATTTTAATTTACTAACTAACTAGCATAACCATGACTGTGCCTTTGGTTTGTAGACTATAGTGTATGGTTGTAAATTCCAAGGCAACCTAAAACACAAAAAAATTTAGTACAAAAATCTAGCTACAGCTACATATCTTTAAATGATTTCATGAACGTATCTTGTGGTCGCTTATGCACACAGTTCAGCCGAGTGAGAGCGGCGCGTGGCTCTAGGTCCGTTAGAAAATCTTTGATGTGATTGGCTAGTTCTCCAGCTGTCAGTAATGCTCCGCAGTAATGCACAGCCTATTAACCAAGGTCTATGAGTCTCCTTGCAGATAAAGGCACATTCACTCGGCGTCTTGTCGGAACTACGTGCATTGAGCGACCACAACAATAGCAATATTGTGTTCCGAGTTATTTGAACTGGACACTGCACTTACATGAAGAAAACTATGTAAAACAATATTTCGACAACTATTCAGTCGTCTTGATTGTAAACTTAAGTCATTTATGTCACATATGTCAACTTTCATTAAACTCGTGTAAGACTACTGAATAGGTGTCGAAGTATTGTTTTGTTGTGTTTTGTTTGAAGTGCAGTGTACAGTCCAAATAATTCAACGCATTATTACCCTCACCTACTCTAAAAGTTTCATGATTATATTAGTCAACAATAGCATTACGGCTTGCACGCAATAAATCACCTAAAGATGTGTAACACTGTGATGTAGGGTTGACTGTAGTGGTGGTCACTAAACAGAAAGTTGTTGAGGCAGATAACCTTGTGTGCTAGTTCTAAGAGAAATGGTTTGGTGGTCAAGTTGTAAGAAAACGTTCTAGAGCGGCTAGTCCTCGTGTGGTACGGATGTTCGTTCAACGAGAGGCAACATGGATGGTGACGAATAAGCAGCCCAGTGCGAGTGGTTTGGCAAGTTGTTTGAGTTCTTCCTGGATGCGTACGTGTCCGTAATGTTTGTTCAGGTGTCTGGTACAAGACGTGATGTCGAATGTGGGTGGTCCACACAGGCGGATATCCTCCCAGCAGGCGAGCTTAAGCTGGGTACTACCACTAGTAGCATTGTATTTTACCATTCACTTACGAAGCATTTATGTCGGGGTTTTAATTGTTTAATTCTTGTTTGTTAACTTTTATATTGTTATTGCTCAAAATCTTGGGTAGGCCTACATGTTTTGTTATGGTCGAGTGCATACTTTCTTAATGTTATAATTGCGAGCGTCTGGTCAGTACCAGCAACCACATTCAAAGTATTCCTAGTTTATGATGGACATTGAGTCATAGTATACCGCAGATCCGAGTTTTATAGTTCTAAGGTTCTTTTAAAAAAGGTTCTAAGGTTTTATAATTTTAGTTTTGATTAAACTTCGGATTTTGTTGTATTTCCGGTAATTCATTGCTTTACCAACACTGCGTTTTGCCACATACTAGTCGACGTTTCAAATCTTGGAATATTAAAAATTTCACACTTTAAGAGTTCAATACTTTGCCAATGCTATGCAATAGGTACATAGTCAGTATTTAGGGTTCAGGTTAACTCTATAGAATAGTAGCATTGTGCACGTGATTATCATCAGCTAAGAGCCCCGCTAACTCCCAAGTAATTCATTTCAAGAGGGTCTCCAGTCTCCACTTACCTTAGCATCTTCCCAGCGCCCGTAGCACTCGTAACAAAAATGTCACATGGTAGTAAAGACATTTAAGAAAGTTCCTTCTTATCCACCGGCTACCGACGCTTACTTCTAAGGTCTGCTCGTGTAAGCTCATAGATGCGTAAGGGTCGAGGGAACAATCCTCATCTGCCCCGACAGCACTTTGGCGTATGTCGCTACCGACGTGACTGGGTTAAGCTGTGGCAGTCGTTTTCCTCTCTCTTTCTCAACGCACGATCTTGCCCTCGTAACATAGTTTTGTGTATTATCTTTTAATGTACCCTGTTTGAAAGGATACGTTACTAGCCGGTGAGGATGGGGTATTTGTTATGGGATGATTTCTCACGCGCCAGGCAACTATCCATCAGAGTAGCCAAGCTATCGAATAGCTTATGCACGACTGACACTAAGAGTATAAGTCGATGAGAGTAGATCAGAAGAAAAGTCCTTTCTTCAGTCGCCTACGAATTGATGCAATTGAACTCGAAAGTCTGAAATAAACGTCAACTAGCTGTTATGTACCAGAATGCATGGAAATCTAAAGTGAAAGCAAAACTAAAATGACTGTATACAAAGATTGCATACAAAGACAACCACAATCAGGGAATGCTTGGAATGTGGTTCCTGGTATGTAGTGACCAGCCACTTGCAAAGATAATATTGTGAAACTTTGGAGCACAATATGAGAGTTTCAGATGATGTCGCACCGACTGTTGCAGCCGACTGGCGGCAAACATTACGTTAGCGCCATCTAAACACATTAAAAGGGTGAATTTTACTGAAGATAGTTATACCTTAAAGTTGCATAACATTTGTCAGTTCACACCAATCGAATATGTATTCTTATATCTGTTATTAACGGTTTAGCAAGGAAACATTGAAAATTAAAGCTCTGATTTTTTCAAAAACATTTTGAAGCTGGAACCGTGTTAAACCCGGCCTAAGTGCTATGCCAGCTGGCCACTATCGACGCTTGAGAAGTAGATCTACCGTTTCGTGGATGACATTTTTTCAATGTTACTGGAAGAACCTTAGCTATCAAGTACATTAATAATAATTAATTAATTAATTTTGCGTCTTATACGTTTCTAAATCAATGTAGGTAATGAAAAGTACATGATTTCTTCCTATCTGCCTATCGTAGCCATGTTAAAATTGCTTTCTTTGCCCACCACGGTCCGAAGTTAGTGCCGTCCAAAGCCTTCCTGAAACTCTTAGTTGTATGGAACATACCAAAGATTTTTTTTTTTTTTTCAGCAATAATAAATAATAATATAAAAGTAAACGCAACAATAAAACCTTGTGACGTATTTGAACAATTAGTAATGGTAATAAACCTGAGCTACTAGTGGTACTATCCAGCTTCAACTCGCCCACTGAGAGGCCATCCTCCTTTGTGGACCGCCACCTTCGACAGCACGTCACGATCCCGACACCTGAAACAACATTACGGATATGTACGCCTTCCCGGAACAACTCGACCTTCTTACCAACCCACTCCACCGGGAAACTCACTGGTCACCATCCATGTCGCCTCTCTTTGCACTAACTTCCCTGCGACACGGCCACCTAGAACATTTTCTTACAACTCTGCCACCGGCCGCCTAACTAGACACCGCATATCTCTTGGAACCAGCACACATGGTTCTTAGCCTCAACATCTTACAGTTTGGGGATCGCCACTACCTAGAAACCAAATGCACCAGAATGTTCTGTGGCTCGTTGGTCTTGTCGTTAGCGTCTCTGCTTTCCATGTAGAAGGTCCAGGGTTAGACTCCCGCTCTAGGCAGAAGTTTTTAAACTTCTGATTTGGACTTGAGTCCATCAGTTCTTGGCTTAGGAGTTTGTAAACGGTGACTTTAGAGCCATCCTAGCAACGAAGCTCATAATAAATTCAGAGTTGTTCTGAATCGGCCTTGTTGATTCTGGCGTTGATCCGCGGGTGTTCGCACTGTCCATACCACTGATTTCTATATTTCCTATTAAAAATATTGGTCTTCGGATGGTTGTTGCTCACTCATCAATCACGTCGGATCTACAGGGTTGTCTTTTTCGCTTTGGTTTAATGTCTCCCACTGAAAATCAGTTATGACTGAGTGGGTCGACTATTTTATTTATTTATAGGCCTACCAATCTTTTTGCGAGTAAATTATAGGAGTTCATATCACCTGTAATAATCAGTGCTCTTTCCGCCCTACTAGGAAATGAGTTGCAAGTCTTTGCGACATGATGCCTGGATTATCCAACATCTCTACATTCAGGCTATTAGAAGTAGGTAATTTGTAAGTCTAGGCTGTCTCTCTTACCTCCCACCACTAACAGTGTTGGCTACTGCCGTACAAGTAACTCGTACACGAAGCACGCTCGTCTCCCTCCAACTGCACGAGATGTAAGCCCACGCCAGGGTTGAGAAATTTTGCCCAGCCCGAAAAAACCCGGCGGGTTTTTCAACCAAAAACCCACTTGAAAAAACCCAGCACAAAGTGGGTTTTTGGGGTTTTTGAGTAAAACACACTACTAGATTCATATTAATTATTTATTACAATAAACTAAAACAAAGTCAAAGTATAAGTGTAAGTACACTACACAAATTCCAAATAATAATCAATGCATAGGCCTAGGAATTGCTTATTATTACTCATTTATTGTATTTGTATTTAAATTTAAAACAATTTTTTTGCTTATCAATGTATGTTGTTTTCATTCTGTGTCCTTGTGGCAGTTGTATTTGTAGAACAGAGTTTTGTTTTACTTGAAAAATAAAAGTTTCTCTCTCTAGTAGGCCTACATAGGACTAATGAAATATTTCAAGATAATGATAATGAAATTGAAACTGAACATTTCATTATGCGAATTCAAATTTAAGCGCTAACCGAGATGCCTTAACCTAAAAAAAAAATGCATCACTAGGTCACTGCTAATTAAAACAAAACTTATTTTATTTCCAACTACCTAATATTTTTGTGTATAGGCATAGGCCTACTTTGAAAAATTAACCAATAATAGGGCAAAAGTGCAAAATAGACATTTTACACATATTTAGTTTGAAATTTCCAAAAAACCCAAAAACCCGCCAAAAACCCTGAAAAAACCCGCCCGGGTTGGGTTTTTTCAGAAAAACCCGGGTTTTTCTCAACCCTGGCCCACGCCCCCACTTTCTTTCCTTCTCTTGTTAATATCCTGTGGTGCTAAACTCGGAAACTTGCAGCTAGGGCCTAGGTCCTCCTACGGAACGCCTAGATCTGTCTGAGAAACAATTTCGTTTCGTGCTCAAAATTGTTATCATAATCTTTTTCCATGGGCGTAATAGTATTGGTATTGACCAGGGTTAGTTTATATTACATAAGTTGCCGCGAGCAGGCTGAAAAATATCAAACAAATGATTGATGTGGTGTGTGTACACACGCCCACTTGTAGGCCTAGAAATGAACGAACTTATGACAAGCTGATGCTTGATCATCGCGTGTTTTTATCAATCTTGCTATTTTATTTTATTCATAGATAGCTTTAATATAGGCTAATCTTACACTATTAAACGTCGCCTACAGTATTTTTTCACGATTTAACTGACGAAAAACATCCTACGTTGAGAGCTGTGTGTAGCTATAGCCGCCCGCCTATAGCCGCATGCACGCCCACTTGTAGGCCTAGAAATGAACGAACTTATGACAAGCTGATGCTCCATCATCACGTGTTTTTATCAATCTTACCATTTTATTTCATTCATAGATAGTTTAAATATAATCTAATACTATTTAAACGTCCCCTACAATATTTTTTCCCTCGATTAAACCGACGAAAACATCCTACCCTACTCCGGTTTACTTCAAATGTTATCGTCCCCGAAGTTCAACTTTCACGCTTATTTTCACTAACATTTTCCTAACTAGAATGTATATGATGTGGCTACAGATATTCCACTAGACTTACAAACTCAATTTCATAAATTGGTGTTGTAGTTTTGTCGATAGCTTTATTCGCCTGTCCAACACTTTACACTAGTGTAAGTCAGTGTAGACGAATGGCTGTTTTTTTGTGTCAGTGTAAGTCAGTGTAGTTAGTATGTGGTCGTTTTTCTGTACCTTCAGTGTAGCACTAGTGCTGCCAGTGCTACACTAGATTACACTGGCTATTTTGGTCGTGTAGGAGGAAACTACACTAAAAGTGTTGAGTGTGTTTTTTTGTGGGCAACACTCGTGCTACACTGACATACTGTTTCCTTTAAAAAGAAGTACTTCCGCCGTACACTGCTCAGTGCACGTGTAAAACAGTGTAGCACTAGTGGTGGACAGGCAAACAAAGCTTTTATTGAGTGTTTATTTCAGTCGTGATCCATTGCAAGTGCCATAGGAAAACATACTTATAAGCGGCCATATCACAATGCAATGCTACTCCGGCGGGTTCGCGCTTCGCTCACCAGATGTCAGCCACTTTGCTTTTAAATCCGGATAGCATTATCTAAAAATGATCTTCTTTTCTTGTGCCCACAATTGACTCGTCACCATGTGTTTTCTAGTCGGCCAGTCTAGAGAGAGGTAGGAATCCTGTTTCCTCCGATCCATGTTATTTGAAATTTTGTCCTATTCAATCTTGATACTAAGAAGCTTCTCAAACGCTTTATCAGGCGCGTTTTTTTAAACGAAAAAAAGCATAAAATTGCTATTTTCATGAGAAATTATTTTTCGATTGCGCTCAAATTTCACACCAATATATTAATTCATAAAATTAAGGTTTTGTAAAAAAAGTCATTACAATCTGATTGAGCAAGTAGGTGTTATAAGTCAAAGTTTTTTTTTTTTTTTTTTTTTTTTTTAGGAAAAAACGTAAAATTGCGATTTTCACGAGAAATTATTTTTCGATTACGCTCAAATTTTACCCCAATATATGAATTCATAAAATTAAGGTTCTGTGAAAAAATCATTACTTCGGATAATGCATATAGGTGTTATAAGTCGAAGAATTGTTTTAAAAATCAAAAAAATAAAAAAATTGCAATTTTCATAAGAAAACATTTTTTGATTGCGCTCAAATTTCACACGAATATATTAATTCATAAAATTAAGGTTCTGTGAAAAAAGCATTACAATTGAATAAAGCATGTAGATGTTATAAATCGAAGAAATGTTTTAAAAATCGAAAAAAGGTCGTAAAATTGCGATTTTCATGAGAAATAATTTTTTGATTGCGCTCAAAAACGTGGCAGTTCTAAGTTCAAAGATTTCGAAGGCCTCTGGAAAATTTCATTGCAATTGGAGTATCGGTTTAGCCGGAATCGTGTTAACAGACTGACAAAAATACAAAAAGAAAGAAAAAAAAACATTCAGGATTTTTTTCTCCAGTGTAGTGAAATGGAATCTTTGCTACGCTCATCCAGTTATGAAGGCCTACATTCAAAAATATGTTTCCTGTCTTGTTTGCCAGCTCCACACACAATATTATCCATTTCCCACTTTCATGCCGTTCCGTACATTCCACATTCCCGGTTAGTTTTAGGCTAATTTCATCATAACACAAACACAAGTCTCTTCTCTTCCATCAGGGGTAGCCAAAGAAGGTGATGTTTATCTTGCATCAGTGCTAGGTTCCGCAGCAACATACTGTCTGTTTGGTCAACCTGAATGATCGGTAGCAAGGAATTTGTGTTGAGGTTGACATGGCCACCTGTAGCCTGACCTAAAACTAACTCTTCATTAACTAGCTCGCAAAGTGTTGGATCAGGAGCATCCCGTATAGGTGGAACCAGTTAAGGTGGCGGTCGCCGAGGGATCGCAGCACTGTCGTCCACGCACTATGGCCACTGGATCGGCAAAAAGTAAAATAAAATAACGGTCTCTAAAACTGCTTTCGAAGAAAAACACGACTATTTTAAAGCCAAGCCTTGCCCAATATATCCTAAAGATAAAGTATTTATGAAGTGTACGAATAAAATCATGACATTTTGATGCTCCTAAACATTGACATCACATCTGGCGAGGTTGGCATTATAAACAGCTGGAACTTTGGGCACACCGCAAAAAAAACACTTTCGTAATCGTGATTACTTAAAATCATTATTTCGTTAAAATACTGACTCTGTGGGACGAACTATTTTATTCACAGCTTATAAAATGTTATATGATAACATATCACGATAACATGACCAAATACGGTAGGCCCTACCTAATGTCAGTTGTGTGCAAATTGTCAACGTTGGCGTGCGTACTCTCGCTTGACCTTGACGACCGCCAGCTTACCTGGTTCCACCTATACCTTGTTCCTTCCACCTGTCTTAAGCCCTGTTCTTCCCCACAATCTTACACAACGGTCCAATTAAGCAGTTTTAATTATTCCAGACCCTGAATAAGCAATATCAAACATAATAAGATTGTAAATTTGCTACTCTATATTGATTTTATTTTTGATTAATTTTTTTATTCTTTCCCATGTTAATAGTAATATACTGTAGGCCTAATATCATCTCTTATCTGTGGTAATAGATTTGTTTGGACCACTTTGCTAGTTAAATAACCAATTGTAATTATTAATAATTTACATAAATTTGCATTTTCTCTTTTTTTTATCAACCCATTTTAATATTAGCTTATATCAAGCTATGATTTTATCTAAACAGCTTATTCCTTGTTTTTGATATTAATATTGTTGGCAGCTAATTAATATAATTATGCATCAATAATAGATTCAGACGGAGGATCTGGGTTCAATCCCTGTTCGGGTTCGGGACACATCTATTTGAATGTTGTTCCAACTTCGTAGATATAGTCGTTTGAGGTCCCTAGTTTTGACCACGTACACAGAACAGTCAGTGGCGGATACAGGGGGGGGCGGTGGGGCATCGCCCCCTTTTTAAAAAAAAAAAAAAATAAAATTATTTTATTATTTTATTGTGCACGCACCAAATTCACTCTAAAAACCTGATTTTCTAAATTTTCGCCTGCTGCGCTATTTATTTAAAACACCCAGTAAAAAATAATTTTTCTTTATATTGTTAGAACTCTGAAATGTGTCTGCATTCGATTTATTAATTTGTCCTCCTAAGTAAATCGTGTTTTTTTTAACTGGATAGGATAGACGTTTAATAAATAAATAAATAAATAAAATGCAAAATTGAAAATAAGATCAAACGTTAATATGTTGCAATGTAGGCCAATGCTGTAAATTGTAAGCTCGACATGACGACAAAACAAATTGACGCACACAAACAACATTGTTTCGGTATTGCATTCCGCCCACCACTTTTATCTAAAACGCACCATATGCACTCTAATAACCTGATTTTCAAAAATTTTGCCTGCGGCGCTATTAATGCCCCCCATGCCCCCCGTGCGTCCGCGCTTAGTCCCTTTCCCACGACTGTACATGCACACGCAAATCGCCCCCCCCCATGATTATGTCCTAGATCCGCCACTGGGTACAGTAGGCCTACAGTATTAGTTACGTAGCCTACCTGGTTCACTGTACACTACCACCGAGCACTGCACACCCCTAGTATCCCTCGTCGCTCCTCTGCCACTGCTTGCTACCGCACCGACATCATTGTTAGAAAATATTCAAGACTAGGTATCGGTTGCTTTATTGTTGACTTTTTTTTATTTTTTGGTGTAGAGATAAATCTATATAGCGCATGCCACAATGTAACAACTTTTATATCACAATTACAAAATGCAGTGTGTTCGTTATATTTATCGAGATATAAATTTGGTAGGGTTGTGGGAATCCACTTTTTTTACTTCGAACTCGAACTTTCATACTTTTGAAAGTCAAACTTCACAAAAGTTTCGAACTGAACTCGAACTTAAAGGATACCAAACAGTTCATCATCAGTATCCATCGCAGTTTCCTGCTTCTGGCGTGGTCAGCTTGGGTTTAGCAACCAAATTTTTCCACTTCTTTCTATCCTCCCACAATTGTATCTCTTCCACATCTTCCCAGCTCTCTCCTCTTGCCTCAAAGTCTCCTGCTATGATATCCTTCCATCTCTTTCTTGGTCTGCCCCGTCTTCTTCTTCTTCCTCCTTCAATTCTTTTTTTATACATTTTCTTAGGCATCCTATTTTTCCCCCATTCGTTTCATATGTCCATACCATCACAACCGTGTCCTTCCTATCCTGTCACTTGACTTCTCTACACATAACATTTCTCTAATGTCCGTGTGTCTTATTCTATCCCTTCTCGTCTTGCCCTCTGTGCTCCTCAGGAATCTCATCTCGGCCGCCTGCATCTGACTCCTCTCGATCTCCCGTTGTCCATGTTTCTGCTGCATTCGTAAGGATCGTTATGAGATAGGTTTTATTTAGTGTCATCTTACAAGTCTTATCAAACATCAAACAGTTATAAAAGGTAAAATAGTGTTAAGTCTGGACCGGCACCTCCACCATCAAATGTTTTTTGGATGAGCGAAGCGAAGATTCCATTTCACTACACAGGAGAAAAAAATCCGGAATGTTTTTTTTCTTTCTTTCTTTCTTTTTTTTCTGTATTTTTGTGTGTTTGCCAGCACAATTCCGTCTAAACCGATACTCGAATAGCAATGAAATTTTGTGGAGGCCTTCAAAATCTCAATTAGAACTGCCACGTTTTTGAGCGCAATCGAAAAATTATTTCTCATGAAAATCGCAATTTTACGATTTTTTTCGATTTTTAAAAAATTTCTCCGACTTTTAACACCTACATGCTTTATCCGATTTTAATGATTTTTTCACAGCACCTTAATTCTATGAATAAATATATTCGTGTTAAATTTAAGCGCAATCGAATAATTATTTCTTATAAAAAATCGCAATTTTACAATTTTTTTAAATTACGATTTATCAAAAGAATTAAAAATTTAAGTTAATTTTGTAATTAATTTAATTAAATTTAAAAAAAATCTTCAACTTTGTAATGATTTTTCCACAGAACAACAGAAAATCCGCATAACACATGGCAGCTCAATGCACTAATTACGCTCATCCAACAACGCGGCGGGACTTAAGCGTTTTCCTAGTATGTTAAATTTGTAACTGTAAACTGAGAACCATTTTTTGACATGGGAAATAATAGGTGCCCCACACCGCTACAAACTACTAACAAAAATTTGAACTTCAACTTTTTTATCACTCAAAACTCAAACTTGTTTTGAGTTGGGATTTCCAACGTTCGCACATCCCTAACATTGGATACATTTTAAATTTGATTTGATTAATTTGTTCCTTGACGTCGGTATCCATGCAATTGTGCTGTAACTGATAACTGAGTGATGCGGATGATGGTTAACTCCTACGCCTACGTATTATGCAGGATTCGAACCCATGTCCCTTTGTGATTGCTCTGGGACAAAGCTCTAACCACATGATCCGCTGCAATAGAACAATAGGCCTATTTCTCAGCCGTTGTGCAGTGTGACAGCATTGAGTAGCATTTATTTATTTACTTCCATCGAAACTCTGAATTGTGAAAAAGAGGGTTCGATCCCCGGCCGGGACACATATTTTCAACATTGCTCTAATTTAATTTATATTGTACGTAGTTTCTTACTTTCCTTAAAAATAAAATACAAACATCATAAATGGTGGATATAGTTGTTCTGCAGCAAGTATGCCGATGCGTGCGGTTTCGGCGGGCCAATGAGCGATCAGTATTTTAAATTGGGGACCGCTGATTGGCCACAATCCACCCGCCGGTGACGTCAGCATCTGCTTACTTGCTTCGGAGCAACTATAGGCCTGGCTGAACCAAAAGTAGATGCTACAGTGTCCGTTTACTAAATAATCAACTTCAAAATGCTATTGGCTCCAACAGTTCAGAAGTCCTTGGCAGAGGATTGCAATGTCTTCAACACACTATGATAACTGATTCGTAATATAACACACCACTCACTCTCAGTAAAACTACCTCCGAAAATGCGAACAACTACTTGTCATTAAGAAAATCAATTTTAAATCCGCTGTGGGATCTTACATCGGCATAGTGCAGGGGTTTCCCAGATGGCTATACTATACTGAAATACTAGAGACGGTAAGCAACAGAAATCATCGTCGCCCCATATATTTTCCTCTTGCAGCCATCTCATTTTCTACTGTATTATAGTACACCTGGTCATCACTACCACCTTCTATATGTTGCACAAATCTTTCTAGAACACCCCTTAATATCATGTTTTTCCCCCACATTTAATTTATTCCCCTGAGACCGTTCTGCCTCCAATCTTAGCAACTCCCCTTGCCGTCCCTGAACTTCTACACTATCATACCGCCGCACCCGGTTGTCCTTACTTTTTCCACAATTCCCTCCATTCCTTAGAGGAATTGTTTCGGTTTGCATAGTAGACTTTAAAAGGTACCTTGATTCAATTCGAGGAAAAAAACAACATTAGGTCGCTTAGTCATGTAGTACTTACTACTTAGTCATGTAGTACTTACTACTTAGGCATGTAGTACTTACTACGTACATACCCGGACACCGCCAGGCTGCATCGAACTCGCTGCATTCATCCCCGCGGATACATTCTGTTAGCGAACCATGAACAGTCCTACTTTACTGGTGTAGTAATTTAATTAGTGTGTAGGAATTTGTTGGATTGACGGATATTTTTCTAAAAACACAACACACAAACAATAACCACGGGTCAGAAATAAAAAAACACTTGGGTACCAAAAGTGTTTAAATTTTTGGTTGCTCTGCTTTCTTCCTCGGACGCGAGGAATTGTACATTACAGTTTAAAACCCTAATAATATAGAAGAAAAACAAAAAACAAAATAAAAGGTAGGCCTAGCTGTTAGCGAGTTTAAAAGGATAGATCGGGAAACTCGTATTGGTTGCAAGTGTGGGCAGTGTGAACCTATAAAGTGTGATGTTGAATCTATTTGTGTAGAGTTAGTCGGACAAAATTCCAAATACTAATATAACGATTGTAAATTAAGTAACTCAACTATTTTTTAGTCTTAAACACACACACTCACACAAAATTAAGATGTTCTGCACTAGTCATGATCCTATGATCTTGTCTTGCAAAGTAAGTGTTACACTTAGGCAGTCAGACTAATACTGAATAGCGCCATAGCAAGAACGAAGACCGTATCGCTAGGCTGAAGTCACTTTATTTCATGCGAGCTTGAAAGAAAGTTCTGCATGCGCCGCATCTTCTGACGATTGCATTCTTTACACATACCTTCTTACCATAAACACTCTGAATATTAATACTAGGATAACACCAAAATCGTTGTTAGACGAGTGAGTGAGCCATGTGTTGAGCACCTGGGAACATTCAATTTCCTACCCCTTCCTAAGGCTGACATTTCCCTATACTAGGGTCGGTAACCCTTTTTGTCTTAAGAGCCAATATTATAGAAAATTTGAAACTATTGCTAGTTGGAGCCATAGTAGGCTATTTTAATAGTGAGGTGTTCAAGCAATTTAATTTTGCGGATGAATTTTTATACAATAATTTGAAAATGTGGTCTGTTTGTGTACAGTTTTAACTACCTTTGATTGTTAAAAACAATTAATGCTTTTAACTAGGGTTGCCATTCGTCCCGCGTCCCGCCAATGCACCCAGCGGAAAAAGTTGTTAAAAGTCCAATTTACAATATCAGATATATGCAGTCAAAATCGTGCAAAGCTATCAACAGCAACCTATTTGGGCCACGGGCGGCGTGTGCGTCACCAAAGTACTTGGCTTGGCTCGACAGTCAGCACTTTGGTTAGTGTTGATGATAGGGGGCGGAGGGGTAGGGGTGTACCGTGTACATCGCGAAACCTCAGTCTGACTCATTTCCGTTCTTTTTTTTTTTTTTAAACTAGGAAACGCTCAGTTGGACGCGTTGATAAGCGAGCACGTGCTATAGCTAGACCCACATTGCACATTTTTTTATATTTTTAAATTTGCGACGTTCGCTGTCCACAGGGCCATGTATCCAAAATTATTTATTATTGCCAAGGTATTTGGATATAAACCCGTGTGTAATCCTTTACTTTGTGGATAAAATCCACCGCCATCTAGAGAACCTGACTCCTTGGGTTAACTATTTAAACTCTTTGTTGACAAATAATAGACTGCTTCCTCGAAAGTATTTTGATTACTTCTAGGTGGCAGTGCATTAGAAACTTCGCGCGTCTTTTCGTTGCCATGGCAACGTTACTTTTGTTATAATGTTATTTCCATCTACACTACTTATCGGATCAAAATAAAATTAACATATTCGTGACCGGACGGACATTCTAAATGATTTGGCTATCTCAGATTTTGTCGCCGTTTAGTTTGAAAAAAAACTTTCGATTAACTTTAATGTAACTTTTTAACTTTTTGAACGATTTTGCCACAAAACTAATGGCATTCAATCGAGAACGAAGCTTGCGGATGGTCAAAATTTCCAAATTCACAAATTTTCCCTGAAAGGATTTGTCCCGCCGCCTTGAGTTTAAATTATGGCAACCCTACTTTTAACACGTATACACACAAACGGGTAGAACCTGCACCTGCCGCAGTTCAGCACAGTATTATCGGATATGACATGGGAAAACTGTCTATGACTTAAAAATGTCACTTAATGTTACTTTTTTACTGGAAGAAAACTTCACATATTACACAAAGTGGAAAACCACTACATTCTACCATCAATAACACTGAATTTGTCAGTCCAATCACTTTTACTGTTCATACAAATCATTTGCATAGGATATTTTGCTTTTATTTGCGTCTTTCATGTTAATAGCTGCAGGTTGACTTAGATGACTTTGCATTTTAGAGACTTTTCTTAACAAAATTATAGAGCAAGGCTAGACCCACTCCCCTGCCTTATACCAACTTAACTCAAAACCATATAGTATATACCTTATATAATATCATTTAACTTATATGCAAATGTAAAATAATATCATTTCACTTAAATGCATACAATACTATGGAAAACATATCCAGTACGAAATATGAGTCATGATTACAAGATTTACTCAATCTCCGAGCTGATTTTTAGGTAACCTTGAGCGTGTAAGATTTGATACACCTTGGTCACTGCATGCAAATATATTTTTAAAAAAAATGATTTCTTCAAAAACAAAAAAATCATTGTTGTATAAGGCCTAAATTAAATGTCATTCTCAGCCTATTTTCAATTTATTATTTATTGTAAGTTTAAATCGTAACGGATTTTGCTCCAACTGTTAACTGCACACTAAATACTCGTACAGGATATCTGTTGGAAATTTCAGCGTAATCTGTTTAGCCGTTCAGCCGTTCTAGAGCTAAGACACTCAGACAATATAACAGATCTTGAGCCGTTTGAGTTGAATTGTAGACTTCAGTCGCTTCGCTCCCTCGTTTAATAAAAATACTTGCTTGAAACTCGGACAAGGCCTGTAATGCAATGTGGCTCGTTGGTCTTGTGGTTAGCATATCTGCTTCCAATGCAGAAGGTCCAGGGTTCGATTCCCGCTAAAGTCAGAAGTTTTTTAACTTCTGATTTGGACTTCAGTCCATCAGTTCTTGTCTTAGGAGTTTGTAAACGGTGACTTTGGAGCCGTCCTAGCAACGAAGCACATAATAAATTTCAGAGTTGCTCTGAATCGGCCTTGTTGATTCTGGCGTTGATTCGCGGGTGTTCGCACTGTCCATACCACTGATTGCTATATTTCCTATTAAAAATATTGATCTTTGGTTGGTTATCGCTCACTCGTCGATTGCGTCGGGGCCTGCATGGTTGGCTTGGTCGCTTTGATTTAAAGTCCCCCACTGAAAATCAGTTATATAACTGAGTGGGTAGACTCTAAATAAAATTTATTTATTTATTTATTTATTTAAACTGTTGGAATCCTAAGATCATTCTTCCCCTCAACTAGCAAAGACTTCCTCAGGCCTAACTGCTACACCCCCACTTTGTACTTGCCCTACATCAACTACCATAGAAGCCCACTCAGATTCATCCCCCCCCCCATGCTCCCCCGCCGTTTGCAGTGGCCAGGTTCAAAGCATATGCCACTACTTGGACAAGGGTTCGAATCCCGCACAAGGCATTGGTTATTTGTTATTGTCCTTCACCCTACATCAACTACCATAGAAGCCCACTCTGATTCACCTTCCCCCCCCCCCCAATGTTCCCCCGTCGTCTACGGTGGCCAGGTTCAAAGCATATGCCACTAGGTGGACGTGGGTTCGAATCTCGCACTAGGCGTGGGTTATTTGTTATTGTCCTTGACCCTTCATTAACTACCATGGTCCATAGAAGCCCTCTCTGTCCTACCCCCCTCTACCCTCCTAATGCAAACTAGCCACCTACCCTTGTCTAGGGCTGAGACACATGTACACGTTCACTATTTCTCTAAAAACAGTAGATGCATGAAGTATTATGTTGTGTGCGACCCACCACCATTTTCACTGTGATTGCTGTCGCACAATAAGCAAACTTCATAGGCTGGACACTACTAAAAATAACACAAATATTGTTTTGTGTTGAGTGTAAGCGTTCAGGAAAGAACGCGTATATGCCCATCAATACTCCTGTCACCCTCCAATCTATTCAACCACTCCCAGCATCATGACTGGCAATCGGGAGACCTGGGTTTGATACCCGGCCGAGATCAATGATTTTGTAATTGATTTCCATATAATCTTACAGTAAAACTAAAAGCATAATTTTAAACTTGGAAAATCGTAAAAAAATTCGTCCAGTTTCATTTTTTTTGAACTCCACATTAATGTTAATACTCTAAACTTTAAACAACAGTGTTCTTTACCTTAATTGGCAACAATGATAAGTTTCATGTCTAGCGGATACTACCTGACGTAAGGAAATGCCACCATCGAGTGCTAAATATACAATGAGTTCTGTATCATTCTCTATCGTCGCGCATTTCACATCTGCGTCTTTCCTGCCTGCCGAGTCTTCTCTTCACACCATTTTATTTATTTATTTTCTACTCAACTTTTTTTAGTCTTTCCACATCTATCTCTTGTACCTGTTCCCATGGGGCGGTAACAAGCATAGCCGAGCGGAAACTTGTTTACCAAGTAGTTGACTGATTGCTCAAAGAGAGCAGCACCTTAGAAGTCACTGCAACGGTCATGTTTTCTGCGAAGGAGGTGATAGGCATTTCCTTTTCCAGCGGCCAGCCTCGGCTGTCACACTAGGCCTACTTGTGTTGGTTTCAGTTTTCTAGTGCCAAAACACCATAGATATCTTAACACATATAGTAGGCTAGATGCGCAGTCTCCAATACCTCCGCACAGGCGCGAGCATACCGAATTGAAGCGTCAATCCCACTCATTCAAGATGGCGGTTTGGCGTTTTAATTTATGCTTTTTTAATGCAATAAAGTACTTTACTGGATTGTTTGATATGGTTTTAGCTTGTGCAGCATGGTATTGAACAAACAGAAAGTGGGAATTTAGTAATCATTTGGTGTTAAAGTCTGATATGCTCACTTGCCAAACTGGCGGCCATCTTTAAAAATATTTTTTTGATTAATCGCTCCCATCTAATTAACATGCAAACTCACCCATTCAAGATGGCTTCCCATTGTCCCGGAAGTGGACCGCTGACTGCTAGTCTAGCCAATTATATGGGATGCCTATGGCCAAAACACCTAGTCAAATCAAATCTTTAAGTTGTTTCGGGGTTTATTAAACCACTAGCAGTGCCTAGCGGATTCGTAAATACTCGTTAGTTCCGAATAGAACGTGTTTACTGATGCAAGAATTGGCTCCAGCAAGCAGGCCTTGGCCCTACACCTTGTGTCTATCCTAGAAACACTCGCGTCTGTCATCCAAGTGAAAGGGAACCGGTGGTTTTGTGCACAATACAAATGTAAATAATCCCCATTACCTGTAATGGCCTGTCCATCTTGACCCGTATTGACAGTTTCAAACCACATGGACCTCTTTGGAATCTGGTATCAGCCTGTATTTGAGCAGGGGTGGACAAATCCACCAAAAAGTTAGGGGCCGGCAACAAATACTTAGGGGCCAGCATTTTCGTGGTACAGCTGGGGTCTGGGGCGAAGCCCCAGCCGCCGAAGGCGAATTTTTTTTGGGTATTGCATAACGTGCGACTGCCTAAAACGCGATTTAAAGCGAATTTGTATCAATAATAACTTGTGGAAGTAGCTAGCCAATGTTGCATCGATAAATGAAAAACACTCACCAATATATGCTGCAAGGTGCTTGTTTTATTAATAATAGTTTTTTAGGATGCACTGGTAGTCGCTAAGTTAGTGTTAGTCTGTCCATGGAGTAGTACTATTTATAACTCCATGGTCTGTCGGTGACCTTGCACATGTCTCTGTCCTTTGGTTTCAAAATACCAGTGTTGCACAGATTTTGTTGGATCAAAATTAACAAGATCTGGACCATTCATGTTTATCATCATGAGGTCATTCATGCTGTCATTCATGTCATGAGAGCTGGCAACTATGTTCAAGAGGCCGTCTGCTTTGGGTCAAACTACTTTTACGGGCGCGTCAACAAAAATTAAAATTTTGACTAAAATTAAATTAAAATTGCCAATTGTTTAATTTTAAAAATAAATAAAAAAATAAATGAAAAATGTATTTTTTACTTCTTGATGATTTAGGGGCCAGCATGAAATTTTTACTCGCCCGGGCGAGCGGTAATTGTCCACCCCTGTATTTGAGAACGTCCCTTTTTATGTAACTGTGTGTCCACTAATTTGCTCGCACATGAAGATTTAGAAGTGGTTGCGTTTTACTTAGAAGGCGGGAGGCCTCAATACAACCTGCGTTTTTTCAGTTTGATGATTGACAGAGTGTAACTTGGGTCGACCATATGTAGTGGTGGTATTCGCAATATCGGATAATGATGGAACATTTATGTACTAACAGGTTTCCCAAGTCCTAAAAGTCATTGAAAAAAATAAAAAATAAAGTGTGTGCAGATTACTCTCTTCATTTCTTTCAATTAAATGAACAACCATAAATTAAAAAGCTTGGGTTGAGAGGCTGGTTTAGTGTTGAGTGGGAAAGATTGATAGGCTGCTAGGAGCCAACAGTTCACCTTGAAAAGTTTAGCAACTGTGTAGAGTTGAAGGTCACGATATATACACAAATAACATTACGAGTTTACGACAAAACTTTTCGGCTTGAACAGCCTTGTTCACCCATCAGAGTTGAGAGATACCACTCTCTTATGTACCTTCAATATGTGACCTTCAACTCTACACAGCCACCGATCTCTTTCAAGGTAAGCTGTTGGCTTCTAGCTGCCTATCAAATCTTTCCTCACCCAACACATACCCTATTGGTATAGCTATCCCCACCACGGGAACCCCTAGGTAGTTTTACTTTAAACGCTAGGTCGCTATAGGCGTTACTTGATAGTTGACTGAGTAGTGGCAACACTAAGTACTCCATCCGCAATTTAACATTGTGTTTCCATCTTCCCTGTTATTTGTCTATGTACACTCGTGATCATATGTAAATCAAGGGGTCTGGAAGATACCTACCGTTATCGACCTCGTTCGGTTCGTTCTGCGTCGCTATATTCACAGAGCTATCACTCGTAGATGTCATCTAACAGGCCGTGAGGAATCATGGCGGCACTATTTTACGTAGCATTTGGCCTGTTGGGACTTTTTAACACTTACGTAATGGATTCACCAAACGCTGCATAACCTAGTGCAGGCTTATTCCAAGTATCGAAATCCATTGGGGCCAGTTTATCTAAGGCCCGATTCCACAAAGTCTTAAACTCGAGTTTAATTTTGTTAAACCTCGGTTAGCTTGAAAATGCGTTCCACCAGAACTAAACTCGGGTTTAAACCGAGCTTAAACTAAACCCTACCTGGGGTGCGGTTTAACAACTTAAACTGGACTCACCGCCAGTACGATATTCGATTCCACATATAACAAGCTGTGATTTTGACAATGTGACGATGTGGAATCGGTTTTATTTTTGTCTTTATACCTGTTTATACGTGTTTATACTGTTCAACAACTTGTAACAGCAAGATTTTCTCACTCGTAGTGAGTAGTTAGCTACCACGCGAACGTATTTTCATTTTTCATAGGTTATGTTGTCAGTGTGTCGTCACTGTCTTGTTCAACAGCTGACCGTGGAGACAAAATCACGTGATTTTTTAAGAACCAATCACAGACATCCTTACAAAATAAACTCCGCTTAGCTAAACGGAGGTGAATAAAATGTGGTGGAATGGGTCATGGTTTAAACTGAAGTTTAAAGATAAGCGGAGCTTAGTTAAACTCGAGTTTAGCATCCATTTGGTGGAAACGGGCCTAAGTGACATAAAAAGGGCAAGCCATCAACTCCTTGCACATTTGCTGGGTGCTAGCTTTGTGTATTTAGTGCTTTGCCTTTTAGAACAAATCTGAGGTTTGCCGAGCGAGTGTCGGTGGTGTCGGTAAAAGATTCCCCTTGATCTACTTCTGAAGTCGATCCTTCCTGTTCCCACTAAGAGGGTATGCTGAGGCTAGAACGGAGGCGAGTTTAAGCGCTCAGCTTGCTGGATTTTTTGGGTAAACGGTTTATAACACCATTATCAAATTTCACACTAATGTTTATAAAGAATAAATCTATGTTATCCATTATGCATATTCCTAAATTAATTCATTGATTTTGAATTAAAATTTAGTGAAATCAAAAAAATTTACTCAATTTTGGTCAACTTTGGGAATTTATTCCAAGTGAACAGATTTTTTAAACTCAAATTTGCATAATGGAACCCAACGTTTAAATCAATGTGAACGCGCAGGTTAATTTGGTTTTATCGTAAGATAAACGGTTTGGTGGAAATTTCCAGAATTGTAATCCATGTTTTGGATTTCCCATTTTTTCCCATTTTGAACTGATGTCTCGCAATGGATCTTTAATGCTTATTTTGTGCAACCAATTACGGATATCAATATAAAAGTACTTCATTAACATCCATTCAAAATTTGGTAATGATATTACCAACCGTTCAGCAGAAATCATCAACACCTGTTTGCGCGCATTTGAGTTGGGCCAAGCTCAGCGTACCCTCTTAAGTCCGTCTCCTGCACCGGAATCCTCTTAACCACAGCAACCTTCCTCTTCCCAGCTTTAGTTAGACTCTTCTCCCAGTTACGTTCTGATCTTTGTGCTACTTACCTTATCAATCTTTGTCGTTTGCATAAATGTTGACTTGGCAACAATAATCTAAATTTTGTTTTTGATCAAATCACGAGAAATTGTGAATTTTGTAGACGCCATTTGAGTTTTTAAATTTCCATTTTTCATGAACTTGACCCACCTATAGCTTCCCTGTAAATTATTAATTTCCCACCGACAATACGATTTCTACAATAGTTTTGATGCCGTTACAAACATTCCACATTCCTAGTGAGTTTTAGGATTTTAACATTAGTTACACATACAGGCCTACAAAGGCTATAATACCAGAACACACGGCAGATTATGCCAAACCATTCTCCCATTCTCCTTAAACATAACATAAAGCAGATTTTGTTGCTCAACGTCTCTATTATTGCCATCTTGCTACTAGAGACGATGAGTGGTGATAGATGGGGGTGAACAACAATTATGCCTTGTGCGGGACTCGAACCCAGGTCCTCCTAGTGTCATAAGCGTCGGGTATGCACCTAAATCGTATGTGCCACTGCGGACGGTTTAGTTTCTCTCCATCAGGGGTAGCTACAGAAGGTGTTGTTGATCTTTACGATAGCTCTCTTTGCATCTGGTTGGTGCTAGGATCTGCGGCAACATTACCGTTTGTTGGAAAGTGAACCTGAATGACCAGTAACAAGGAAATTAGTAGAGGTGTGCGAACAACAGATTGTTACTTTGAATCGAATACTAATCGAAGTGATCAAGTTTTGTAACATTCGAATATTTCGAGTTCGAATAATGGAACAATTATTATAATTTAAACTATCTGCGATTAATAAATTGACGGTTATTGACAATTCAAATTTAATTCGAGATGCAAGTGTTGGGACTTTCCGATTGACGTAACACCCTGACACACTGCAAGAAGGGTTGAGAAATAATTCCTTCTATAGTGGTCCCAATGAAAGAATGTAGGTGGCTTAAAATTGTTTTCCCAATATAACAACTTTGTCAATTCTATTCACGCTAGCTCAGAGTGGATCTTACACACGGAGCAACTCTTGTGATCTTGCACAGATAATTTTTGTTTGCATTGGTAAAAGATATTTCTCTTTCATACACAAAGGCAACATTCCATTTGACGCACATTCATTCTACCCCCACCACTACCAAGCATCTGCATTCTTTCGTTGGAGCAAGTATAATGCACATGATTTCTAAATTCAGGCTCTGTTTTGGGGGGTGAGACTCGACGAAGTAATAATTAACAATTACATTAAATTTGACGTTGTTTGCGCTCACAAAATAGATGCAAAATAACTCGCTGCCTTATAAATATGCAGCTTGCTGGTTTCTTCTACATATAAGCATGGCAGTGGACACTAATAATTTTATAACGAAACTTCTGATTGGCTCAATAATGGTAAAATTCTTGCCACAGCCGCAAGTCACGGATTGATTCCGACAATCAGAAACGAAACGCAAGTCTACCAAATTTCGGAAATGTTTCTTTATGGATGGAATCAGATAATTCAAAACCACGCGCAAGTCGAGTCCAGTCGAGTCTCGCTTCCCTGCATTGGTTGAACTACTTGTTGAAAAGGAATTCAAATACAGGTTGAAAGATTGATTGATTGATTGATTGATTGATTGGATATTGCTTTACGTCTCATATTTATGCACTTTGGCTAATCGAGACGATGGGAGCGACGTAAGGGGTGACGCGGGGGGGGGCCACAAGGGGTGAATCGAACTTGAACACTTAATTATATGTTGTTCAAATTTGTACTCGCACATCTCTAGAAATTAGTATCGGTTGTGTTGGTTTACGTTGAAAGGGCCACCTGTAGCCTCTCCCTTAGGCCTAACTAACTCGCATCGTGTTGGGCAGGCAGTACAGCATCCCCTACCAAGTTCCTGCCACCTGACTTAAAACTCTGTCCTCCCTTGGAATCTTATCAAACGGTCCAATTATGTAGTTTGTACTAGGGATGAACTGGGAACACGGGGGGGGGGGGGAGAAATTAAGAATAATAGACGGCAAATTTGCTACTCGATATCGATTTAATTTTTAGTTGGTTTTGACCACTTTCCTTGTTGAAAGTGAATTGAAATAATTTAAATATTAACATTTTCACTTAGTTTTATCAATCCATAAATTAACTAAACATACTTCTAGTTAATGATAATTTATCATTGATCTATATTAAATTGTAGGAAGTTCAGTTCAGTTCAGTTTATTTAGCAGTTTCATTACATGGCATACATTTGTTACATTTTATCTATACTAGGAAACGCTCAGTTGGACGCGTTGATAAGCGAGCACATGCTATAGCTAGACCCACATTGCACATTTTTTTATATTTTAAAATTTGCGACGTTCGCTGTCCACAGGGCCATGTATCCAAAATTATTTATTATTGCCAAGGTATTTGGGTATAAACCCGTGTGTAATCCTTTACTTTGTGGATAAAATCCACCGCCATCTAGAGAACCTGACTCCTTGGGTTAACTATTTCAACTCTTTGTTGACAAATAATAGACTGCTTCCTCGAAAGTATTTTGATTACTTCTAGGTGGCAGTGCATTAGAAACTTCGCGCGTCTTTTCGTTGCCATGGCAACGTTACTTTTGTTATAATGTAATTTCCATCTACACTACTTATCGGATCAAAATAAAATTAACATATTCGTGACCGGACGGACATTCTAAATGATTTGGCTATCTCAGATTTTGTCGCCGTTTAGTTTTAAAAAAAAAACTTTCGATTAACTTTAATGTATTTTTTTTAACTTTTTGAACGATTTTGCCACAAAACTAATGGCATTCAATCGAGAACGAAGCTTGCGGATGGTCAAAATTTCAACTCGATCCGAGCCTCCGTTCGAACGTTATGGCGAGACATACAAAAAAAAAAACAAAAAAAACAGTGACTAATTTTTCCGGCAGAGTCAAATGGAAACGCTCGCTTCGCTCGCTTAATAACAGCCATAATACATTGTCAACAAGTACACATAACAATCACAGAACACAAAGTATACACCAAATACTTCATGCAGTTGTCAGCAAGCTGAGCATAGGCCCTATATAGACTGCTAATAATAGATTTAGTTGTTTAAAGTCCCTAGCAATGCCAAAATTGACAGGTTATGAGTAAATTTTTCTTACTTTAGAAAATAGGTCTACTTTTGCACCCGCCAGTTCAAAATAATCTAACAAGACATAAAAAAGGCAGAAATACAGCGGGCTGGGGGCCTCTACATTATTGAGCGAGCGTCTCCACTTGACTCTTATGGCTCGAATGTCTTGTTTTTTTGTTGTTTTTTTTTCCTGTTACTGCTTCGATACAGGTCGCACCGTTTCTCTGATCGACCTGAAATTTTTCACACATGTACATACCACCTAGGCGGGTTGCTGTATAGTTTTTGAACAAAATCCGATTGTTGGTTATAAAAATTAAAAAATTAAATCAATAAAAATTTAAAAATTAAAATGTTCCAATCGTTATGAAATTTTTCAGGGTCAAGTTACCAAGTACAACATTCTCTCCTATTTTCCAAATTTTCAGCTAAATCGGTCAAGACCTTAAAGACTTATTGGTATGTAACATTATGGGATGTCGTACTTGGGTCGTTGTTGCACGTACCGGTGCTTGCTCAACAACGCGACGGGACTTTAGCGTTTTCCTTGTTATTATTTATTGCAGCAAATCTAGGTACAAGGTGATTCAAGAGAATCAGAGAGGGCATAGCCCCATAGCAAGTTATACCGGATTCCCTTCATTACTACTAAATAAAAATAGGATAAAATTAGTCAAAAAATAAACAAAATATTGTGGTATCAAAATATGGTAGGCCTAAATAGAACATTACATCAACCCTCGACAATCCCACTTGCAAGCTTGCAATTTGCAAGTGAAAATTTGTTGCTTGTGAGTTGGAAAATTGACACTCGCAGATAACTTATCTTGCGACCGCGCTTTTTTTTACGATCTAGCATTTGAATCACCGCGCCTGCAATACAACTACCGCGCATAACCTGATGCGCAGCATGGCCTGTTACCAACCACTCGCCGAAAACGATCTATCAAAAAGTCAAGGTCAAGTTCCAGGCTACCCAACAACGCACGTAACAAAGAGACGCGACGCCTAAACTAGGCGTAAAATCGACGCGAACGACGAACCCATTCTTAATTATGTTTTTAACTTCATCTAACGTTATTGGAGAGAAATATGAGTATCCACCGACAGCCTTAAATCCTGTGCAACATCCTCCTGATACGTGTAACTGTGTAATAATGAAATCGTGAAACTTGTCTAGGCCTAGCATCTCGCAGACTTGCAAACGTCAGCTGCTAGGTTGAAATCACATTAGGGCCCTAGGCCTACCGCGATCTTGGATTTAGTTTTATGAATCATAATAAACAAAAGTAGTGTTTATTTTCATAATAAAATCAGTGACCTTGCCCATCCTAATGAAAACATAGACGTAAATCCAGTAGGTGGTAGGCCAAGGCCTATTTGAACTCGCATTGTGCCGTGGTCCCACACCGTGGACTTCACATTGACCAAGGATCGAACTCCTATGACGTGACGTAAGAAGTTGAAAATGCAATATTTAAGCTTTCATTTAAGCTTTCTTTTAACCGTTCTTTTAAGATTAGATGTCGCCTCAAATCGCGTTTTAGGCCACCAAATATAACACAGAACCCCAAAAAAAATCCGGCGGCTGGGGCTTAGCCCCAGACCCCGGTTTATCCGCACCACCTCGTTGCGACTGGATATTACGTTTTGCGAGTACTTCTCGTGGATTTGTCGAGGGTTGCATTACATTTTAAATGGCAATTAACCAAAAATAATCTTTTGTTCATTTTATTTTTGAAATTTGGAGTATCTTTGATTTCTAAAGGAATAGTATTTCATAAAGTAACGGCACGGTTGTAAAAATGATTCTGATAGGAATATGTTTATGCACATTTATTTACGGTGAAAAATGCACGAACTGGGGGGAAATAGTACAACGATGAAATAAATTACATTGTGTTAAGAAACAAGTCACAAACAACTTAGCCAAAGTCGGCAAAAATCGGACTTTGGGAAAGACTCCATTTTTACAAAATGGCGTCTTAATCTAACACTTTTGCGGCCAAGTCTTAAATTAGACCAAATACAACCGGAAGTGACGATCGGAAGTACTAGTAGTAAATATTGACGTAAGAATCAATTTAAAGCTATTCGACTTGCATTTTTCTATCTTCCCAAATATAATGCCAAGTCAAAATATAAAGAATTGATTTGAAACCTGGCACTTTTAATCAAAACTTATTTTTTTTTTTTTTCTGATTGGCATACGGCAAATATCGCCTCTTCAAAATAATTTCAAACTTCAATTCACCCAAGCACAACATTCAACGTAGGTATAGTGTGTTTTTGTCACATTAATTTTCAACTGATTTTCTAGAGGCTGACTGAGAGAAAAAAGATTTATATTTATAATTGTCTTAACTGCAAATTTTTTTTGTTTGGAGGTATTTTGTACCAAGTTGTACCGACAAACGAAAAAATTCACTGGAAAAACAATTGTTAACAAAAATCTTTTTTCTCTGTCAGCCTCTAGAAAACCAGTTGAAAATTAATGTCACAAAATCAAAACTTCCTACGTTGAATGGTGTGCTTGGGCAAATTGAAGTTTGAAATTATTTTGAAGAGGCAATATTTGCGGAAAAATTTGAAAAAAAATAGTTTTGATTTTCTAAAAGAGCCAGGTTTCAAACCCATTCATTATATTTTGACTTGGTAGCATATATATATGCTACCAAGTCATCTTGACCCCTTTTCCAACATTAAATCGGGACGATTATGTTATGAAATGTTTGAAGCATGTAAAATTCAAATGAACGACTTGCATAAATATGTAAGAATAATTGTTATTATACCTGAACATGCAGTAAAATACGTAACTTTCCATTTAATGATTCTTACGTCAATAATTACAACTACATCCGGTCGTCACTTCCAGTTGTATTTGGTCTTATTTTAAAGCTAATTTTATCAAAAATAATAAAGTCAATTTACAAAATTTTTATATCTTTGAAGGGGAGTCAATATTTTAAAAAATAGCTGTAAATGTGTAGCATTTTGTAAACGTAGCGTCTTTTCCTGCGTCAGATTTTTGACGACTTTGTCTAGGTTATTAGTATTTTGTGATTTAATTATTGACACAATGCAATTAGTTTCATCTTTGTACTACTTTTTCCCTGGCTTGTGCATTTTTCTATGTATATAAATGGCATAATATGATTTTTACGAAAATATTTACAACTACTTTCGGTTGTATTTGGTCTTTTTTTAAAGGAAATTTAATCATGAATAATAAAGAAAAGTAATACAATTTTTGTATCTATGAAAAAGTCAATATTTCAAGACAGCCATAAAAGTGTTGGATTAAGACAACATTTTAAAATGACGTCTTACCCCTAGTCCGATTTTAGCCGACTTTGGCTAATTTATTTGTGATTTATTTTTTGACACGACGCAATTTGTTTCATCTTGGTACTGTTTTTTTTCTGGTCAAACCATATATATATATATATGCACAGGGAGGGTTTAAAATTAGGCCAGTATTATGACATGCAGGCCAATCATGCTTAAAATGCATTTAAATTTTAACATGTTTATAGACGTTCAAAAATCACCAAAAGCCAAAACAAAATTGCCTTTGGGAAATGTCTCCGGCGGCTGGGGCTTCACACCAGGCCCCGGACTTGCCCACGCAAGTCGAGTTTTTGTCTTGCAAGTTACGCTGGTTGCTATTCTCATAGGATTGGTGACCAATCTAGTTTTGTGAATGATTTTCTCATCATTCTTTATTTCTCCTGGTTCACTGTCAACAAACACCAAGCACTGCACACCCCTAGTATCGCTCGTCGCTCCTCTGCCACTGCTTGCTGCCGCACCGACATCATAGGCTTTGTGTTCACTGTACTGCTGTTGTAAAGAGAACCTAGATACATAATAAACTGAGAGAGCTACTTTTCTAATGCAATTACAAGAAGCAGGGTGTTCATTAATCGTTATACAAACTTGGGTAAAATTTTAAAATTTATCCAATAGATTTGTTTCTTACAATTGTGTTGTTCCATACAATACGAGTGATGAGTGATATGAGGATGATGGACAAGTCCTACGTATTATGCAGGATTCAAACCCATGTCCCTAGTGATCGCTCCGAACCAACACTCTAACCACATGAGCCAGTACAATAGAACTAAAAGGCGCAGTATGACAGCATTTTAATTATTTTTATTGTGTATGAGAGGACCTGGGTTCGATCCCCGGTCTGGACACATCTTTTTGAACATTGCGTTATCTTTCTTTACATTAAAAAATACAAGTTTCTTGGGCCAAGAAAGTGTATGATTTTAATTTAAATAGACTATGCAAAATAATAAACACCAAAATGCTATAGGGGCCTAGGCTTTTAACAGTTTAAAAGTCATTTGCAAAGGATCACAATGTCTTCAGCTATAGGGCCTGGCTTTTAACAGTCCACTCGGAAAAACTACCGGTGAAAATGGATACTTTACTTGTAGTTAGTAGATTTTGAATTTCAATTCCACAGTGGCTCATGCAATTCAGTTGCAAAGGTCCGAAGCAAACACTACGGGACGCGGGTTCAAATCCCGCACGGCATAAGGCACGGGATTTTGTAATTGTCCTTCACCCTTATCTATCGCCACTCACGGTCTCGAATAACAATATTGCAATAATAGCAACAAACATCAAACATAATTTCGACTAGGTACTTGCTACCTGGTTCTGCCAAATTTGTACTTGTAAATTGGAATAGTGTATTCATACAGGCCCTACATCTCGAAACACTTACACAACGTCAAATTGTATTTTTGAGCAGCTCAACGAAAGTGGAGAAAATAAGTTTGTCCCAAGTACAGCAATACAAGACAAGAAATTGTCGCTCCTGTGTTGCCTGGTGAATGTCGCAAGAGTTAATGTTTATAAGAATATGTTCACTACTTCTATCGCAGCTCTGACCAGGCAAGAAAAGCCCAGAAGAGTAACACAAGAAGAATGGGAAGAGTAAAAATAGATGAGAATACACTTGAAGATGACAGCAAAACCCACATAATGCTCCATACTTGACTGTTGAGCTGGAAGGAGCTTTAAAAAGGTTAAAGAACAAGAAATTGTCTGGAGTTGTATTTTTTGATCTAGAACTTTTTTTAAATCTTGATAGGAAGGAAAAGAAGCAATACAACATCTTATCAATTTGTCATGGAAAGGAAATATCAAAGACACGTGGAAATAGCAGAAGTAAACCCAATCCTGGAGAAAGGGAAAGATGGAAAGTTATAGACCGATAGCACTTACAAGTACTCGGTAAACTCGAGATTGAAATCCTTCCTTGAAGAGAATGACTTACTGTCGCCACACCAAGCTGGATTCCGATCAAACAGAAGCACTGCGGACCACATTGCATACTTTATGCAGGATGTAAAAGAAGGTTTTAATAAGATGCACAAAACCCTTGTACTATATGTGTCAGCTTTTGACCTAGTGGAAGAAATACTTTTGCAAAAAATGGGAGTACCAAACAATATCAGACGTGGACCAGAGTTTTCATGGGTGTGAGAAGGATGCGAGTTACATACAAATTTAAAAGATCCAAGTCCAGGCAGACAAGAATCGGATTACAGCAAGGAGGGGTCCTTAGTATAATGTACTTTGTAATCTACATCAATGATCTAGCACAATACGTATATTGCAGATAATGTGGTATACAGGCAATGACCCAAAAAAGATGGAAGAAGAAATGAATAAAGCTATGACAGCGTTACACGAATGGTCTGAGATAAACGGTGTGGTACTAAAGAAGACTTTTTCCAGTCGTGGTGATGGATGAGCTTTTATAGTTGATTATTTTTGTCCGATAATTGAGCGAGCGAAGCGAGCGTCTCCACTTGACTCTTATGGCTCGAATGTCTGTTTTTTTTGTTTTTTGTTTTTTTTTTTTTTCTGTTACTGCTTCGATACAGGTTGCACCGTTTCTCTGATCGACCTGAAATTTTTTACACATGTACATACCACCTAGGCGGGTTGCTGTATAGTTTTTGAACAAAATCCGATCGTTGGTTATAAAAAATAAAAAATAAATAAATAAATAAATAAAAAAATAAAAATGTTCCGATCGTTATGAAATTTTGCAGGGTCAATAAGTACAACATTCTCTCCTATTTTACAAATTTTCAGCTAAATCGGTCAAGACCTTAAAGACTTATTGGTATGTAACATTATGTGAATGTCCTACTTGGGTCGTTGTTGCACGTACCGGTGCTCGCTCAACAACGCGACGGGACTTTAGCGTTTTCCTAGTTACTGTTTCGTGTCATTGTTGTGACAAGAGTGAACCATGTCTGCCTTCAACAATGCGAGTCTGAAAGAGACCGAGAACCGACACGTGCCTCGTGTGCCAGCCGCGAAAAGGTGCTGGGTGGCGAGGTTATATTGACCAAACGTTGCCCTAAAAGTATGATTTTTTGAGAAATATTTCTTCGATAGTCCCTAAAATCATAACATATCTAAGTTCAGTGATTTTGAACATTCCCATATAGCTAGTTTCATTAAGATCGGAGAAGCGATTTGCCCAGTCGCGGGTCAAATATCACGAAAATATCGCATTCAAAACCGGAAAAATCATAAAACTACGATGGTCATGAGAAATATTTCTTTGATTGTACCCAAAAACTTCTCAGATCTAATGGTGTGTCTGAATTATGGTCCAAGTCTAGGTGTAGGTCCAAGTCCAACTCAATGTTAAAGTGCTATACTAGTCTACAGTAGAGCTGCCTGCCGGGCAAAGTCAACACTACCTAAAGTTAGGTTAGGTGTTCATTCGAGAGTCCTTTGTAAAGTATTTGATTATTAAAAGTATTTGTACATCTAGTAAAACCAATTAAATATGTGATAAAAACAAACAAAACTTAAATGTTTACCTTTATTTATAAATGCATTTGTTTGTTGTTTCTCTCATTGTCGCGGACGGCCATTTTGAATCGGACCTAAAACGAGTGCACACTTTCGATTGCTCGGTCTATTTGTTGACTTGGACCAAGAATGGACCTAGACTTAAGCTTTTCAGACAGTACTTCATATGCCATTGACAGATAATTGGTACCTTTTACGTTGTTAGACGTGGACTTGAATTTGGACCTACAACTGGACTTGAACCTTGACTTTGAATAATATTCATACACACCCTAAGTTCAGAGATTTCGAAGGTTCCCTGAAAATTTCATCAAGATCACATATGCAATTTACCTGGTAGAGAGCAAACACACAGAAAAATAGACAAAAACACCAGAGCCTTTTTTCTCAGCGTAAGTGAAATTGAAGTCTTCATTGTGCTCATCCAATAAATCACAAACATCTTTAAGATTATCACTCAACAAGCAAGGTAGATCCAGATTTATACATTAAGTATGGCGTGTACCCCACCGTGTACCTAGGCATGGCAAGTAAGATGACGGGAGAGAAGCAAATTGATAGGATGGTGGCAGGAGTAACCTGAGGAGCCAACACGGAAGTTCTAACCACAACATACAGGACTTACATCCGACCGCCACTTCAATGCACAAGTGCGTTGCTAGTCACAGCACCTACAAGTAAATTGCAGAAGCTAGACACGGTGCAAAACCAAGCTATGAGAATCTCCACAGGAGCAGTGAAGTTCACTCCATCACACAGGGCATGACCTGCTGGGTCAACATTTGCACAAAGTAGGAATAGCAGAATCAAGTCTGTGCAGCGATAAGGAAGAACAGAATCGACGACGCAATGCCAGATGACTTGACACGTGTACAAATGGAATCCTGTTCAATTGGACAACACATGATGGCCGAGTAGGCCGATAGGGGCATATGAAAAGAAGAAGTATTTTAAATAGTAGTGACAATATATTGATTCGGCTGTTGTGTCACGGTAGCATACATGAGATTTATATGTCGACGTTTCAAGAAAGACTGCACGGTCTTAGAAACTTAGCAGATATCTCGTGTACACCCGGCGTCAGAAGTAAATCAAGGTGTATCGTTGTATCTACAATACCCAGCCCTTGATTTACTTCACACACCGCAACAGAACAGCCCGATCATTAAATGATGTCACTGCTATTTTAAATACTATTTTAAAATGTAAGATGTTTTGAAAGGGAGAAGATAGTTGGTTACTGATCAGCAATCGGCAGCAATCCTAGAAACGAGCCTGGTCAGAGCTGCGATAGAAGTAGTGAACATGTTTGAACTCTTGCGACGTTAATCAGGTGAAGCCTGTTCTCACCAGGCAACAGACAGGAACGATCATTTCATGTCTTGTCGCGTATTGTCGTACTAAGAACAAACTTATTTACCCCTGATTTCTCCACTTCGCTAAGCTGCTCAAATATAAAATTTTACGTTGTCTTAAGATGTACTGTATGGTTACAATAAATAGTGTTTTGGACATCACACTATTCTTTTACAACATTCAACTCGTGATAAATTTTATATTTTTCAATTGTGTATTGTAGCCAGTACATAATAATATGGAGTGACGTAGTTGTGATAATTAGTGGTTATGGCACATGAATTGAGAGCGAATTACAATTTCTCAACGTATTTGTCATCTAAGAAGGTTTTATAAAAAAGTTGGCCCCCATGCCCCTCGTGAAAGTGTGAGCATACTCCGCCAGAGCCCAAAATCCAATATGGCTGCCAATTGCTATGTCTGACACTATCTTTGCGCTTGTTTGCCCTACAATACTGCTTGACTTTTAAGGTATTTTGGGTCAAGTATTTCATTTTTAAAGTCGTTTTGGCAAATTGACCTATCTTTTTACCTTTAAATCCAAAATGGACGTCGATTTACAGCTCGGAATAGTAGTATGTAAACATTTGTAATCCCTTTTATAGAAATCAATTCAAATTAAAAAATCCATCCCAGCGGGGTATCGAACCCCGGTCCGATTGCCGGTCGAGTGCTTTACCCCTAAGTTACTAACTGATTTAGTTAGATGTTATGAAGTTAACTGTCCTGGGGTAAAGGGGCAATCGGGAGACCGGGGTCCATACCCCGCTGGGGTGGACTTTTTAATTTCTGGATTGATTTCTATAAAATCAATTACACCTACGGGAGTGTTTCCCGATTAATGAAATTGAGAAATTTGTAATCCCGTGGCAGTTTTAGTGATTGTATATATATATGTATATATATTCCGTTGTCCATATTCCGTTGTATATGGTATCGATCTATTCGTATTGAACCGCAGATAAACAATTCTAATGGTGCCCATCATTTTTTGTGTCCAAGACCTGCCATGACTAAAACAAAATAGCCACTGTTATGGAAATTAGTATCTCTAATATCTTTGTAGGTATCCAAACGATTTCAATTTTTAAGTAATTAATCGATAGGTATTGAGAAGAGCTACAAATCATACAATTACCATTTTCACAAGAATTGATTATTTTGTTAGTTTAGGTTACAAAAACAACACCTTTTTACTACACTCATTGTTATAAAGCCATTGCATTGCATTGCAAATATAGCAAATGGCAGCCATATTGGATTTAGGGCTCTGGCGGAGTATGCCCACACTTTTGCGAGGGGCGGGGGGGCTAATTTTTTTATAAAACCTTCTTACTTAGAAGACAAATCCATTGAGAAATTGTACTTTGCTCTTAACGGTCACAAAAGTATTGAAATTGACCTACTATGGTATACGGT
>JAMZAV010005930.1:0-34092 GCA_024449915.1 Sweltsa coloradensis | reverse complement strand
CCATGTGCGCAGCTCTATGCATCAGTGCTCCAGGCACTTCTGGCACGGGTCTAGCATCCAGTAACCACTGGCCCTACGCTAATGTATCTCGTGGAAGATATGCTCATCAGGCGTACAAACAAGCTGGTCCGGACTACATGAAGTGTGTTTGTTTGCTCCAGACTGTTTGCCACTTCTTCTCCACACTCTGGCACGGGTTCTTAGTTCATCCAGTACATCCTACTGGCCATACGCTCAATGTGCTATCTCGTGGAAGATATGCTTCATCAAGGCGCTACAAAAAGCTGGTCCAGGACTTACATTCTGATAGT
Organism: Sweltsa coloradensis; assembly: GCA_024449915.1. Classification (NCBI taxonomy): domain Eukaryota; kingdom Metazoa; phylum Arthropoda; class Insecta; order Plecoptera; family Chloroperlidae; genus Sweltsa; species Sweltsa coloradensis. The sequence goes on along the minus strand of JAMZAV010005930.1, from coordinate 33,781 downwards.
GTGTCTTGTTTGCCTTCCAGCTGTTTGCCACCTTCTTATCTCCACACTCTGGCACGGGTTCTATGTCATCCAGTACATCCTACTGGCCCCCATACGCCTAATGTCTATCTCGTGGAAAAGATATGATCATCAAGGCGTACAAACAAGCTGGTCCAGGACTTCATGGATAGTGTTTTGTATTGGTTGCTTCCAGACTGTTTGCCACCTTCTTCATCTCCACACTTGGCACGGGTTCTATTCATCCAGTACATCCTACTGGCCCAAACGCCCTAATGTGCTATCTCGTGGAGATATGCTCATCAAGGCGTACAAACAAACCCTGGTCCAGGACTTACATGATAGTGTGTATTGTTTGCTTCCAGACTGTTTGCACCCTTCTTCATCTCCACACTCTGGCAAAGGGTTCTATGTTCATCCAGTACATCCTACGGCCCATACGCTAAATGATTTATCGTGGGAAGATATGCTCATCAAGGCGTTACAAACAAGCTGGTCCAGAGTTACATGATAGTGTTGTATTGTTTTGCTTCTCCAGACTGTTTGCCAAACCATCTTCATCTCCACACCTGGCACGGGTTCTATGTCATCCAGTAAATCCTACTGGCCCATACGCTAAGATCTATCTGTGGAAGATATGTCATCAAGGCGTACAAACAGATGCTCCAGGAATTACATGATAGTGCTGTATTGTTTGCTCTCCAGACTGTTTGCCACCTTCTTATCTCCACACTCTGGCACGGTCTATGTCATCCAGTACCAGTCCTACTGGCCCTATACGTAATGATCTATCTCGTGGAAGATATGCTCACCAAGGCGTACAAACTAGCTGCCTCCAGGACTTACCATGATAGTGTGTATGTTTGCTTCCAGACTGTTTGCAAACCATTCTTCATCTCCACACTCTGGGCACGGGTTCTAGTCATCCAGACATTCCCTACTGGCCCCATACGACTAAGTGCTAGCTCGTGGGAAGATATGCTCCATCAAGGCGTACAAACAAGCTTGGTCAAGGACTTATACATGATAGTGTGTATTGTTTGCTTCCAGACTGTTTGCCACCTTCTTCATCTCCACACTCTGGCACGGGTTCTATGTCATCCAGTACATCCTACTGGCCCATAACGCTAATGTGCGATCTCGTGGAAGCTATGTCATCAAGGCGTACAAAACAAAGCGGTCCAGGACTTAATGATAGTGGTATTGTTGCTTACCAGACTGTTTGCCACTCTCATCTCCACACTCTGGCACGGGTTCTTGTCATCCGATTACATCCTACTGGCACATACGCTAATTGATCTATTCTCGTGGAAGATATGCTCATCAAGGTCGTACAAACAAGCTGCCTCCAGGACTTACATGATAGTGTGTATTGTTGCTTCCAGACTGTTGCCACCTTCCTTTCGAAAAACTCATAAAGAAGAATAATAGTAGTAATAGATTAAAAAAACCCCCCCCCCCCAAAATAGACTTATTTCTATTTAATAAATGAGCTTGAAACACATTGCTCATTACTAACCTTAAATCTATTATGAGAATATGAGTATCATCCACCACCTGGCACGGGTTCTATGTCATCCAGTACGTCCTACTGGCCCATACGCTAAATGATCTATCTCGTGGAAAAGATATGCTTCATCAAGGCGTACAAACATGCTGGTCCAGGACTTTACCCGATAGGTGTCTTGTTTGCTTCCAGACTGTTGCCACCTTCTTCATCTCCACACTCTGGCACGGGTTCTATGTCATCCAGTACATCCTTACTGGCCCATACTTGCCTAATGATCTTCTCGTGGAAAGACTGCTCATCAAGGCGTACATAACAAGCTGGTCCAGGACTTACATGATAGTGTGTATTGTTTGCTTCCAGACTGTTTGCCACCTTCTTCATCTCCACACTCTGGCACGGGTTCTATGTCATCAGTACATCCTACTGGCCCATACGCTAATGATCTATCTCGTGGAAGACATGCTCATCAAGGCGTTTCAAAACAAGCTGGTCAGGGACTTACATGATAGTCGTGTATTGTTTGCTTCCAGACTGTTGCCACCTTCTCATCTCCACACTCTGGGCACGGGTTCTATGTCATCCAGGTACATCCTACTGGCCCATACGCTAATGTGCTATCCTCGTGGAAAGATATGCCTCATCAATGCGTACAAAACAAGCTGGTCCAGGACTTACATGATAGTCGTGTATGTTTGCTTCAGACTGTTTGCCACCTTCTTCATCTCCACACTCTGGCACGGTTCTATGTCATCCAGTACATCCACTGGCCATACGCCTAAGTGCTATCTAGTGGAAGATATGCTCTCAAGGCGTACAAACAAGCTGCTCCAGGACTTACATGATAGTGTGTATTGTTTCTTCCATGCACCCCCTGGTTTTGCCCCACCTTCTTTCCATCTCCACACTCTGGCACGGGTTTCTATGTCATCCAGTACCATCCTAACTGGACCATACGCAATGTGCTATCTAGTGTGGAATATATGCTCATCAAGGCGTACAAACAAGCTGGTCCAGGACTTACATGATAGTGTGTGTTGTTTGCTTCCAGACTGTTTGCCACCTTCATCTCCACACTTCTGGGAGGGTCTATGTCATCCAGTACATCCTACTGGCCATACGCTTACTGATCTATCTCGCATGGAAGCATGCTCATCAAGGCGGTTCAAACAAGCTCGTCCAGGACTTACATGATAGTGTGTATGTTTGCTTCCAGGACTGTTTTGCCACCTTCTTCTCTCACACTCTGGCAGGGTTCTATTCATCCCGTACATCCTACTGGCCCATACGCTAATGGTGCTATCTCGTGAAGATATGCTCATCAAGGCGTACAAACAAGCTGGTCCAGGGGATTACATGCTAGTGTGTATTGTTTGCTTCAGATGTTTGCCACCTTCTTCCATCTCCACACTCTGGGCAAGGGTTCTATGTCATCCAGTACATCCTACTGCCCCTACGCTAATGATCTATCTCGTGGAAATATGTCATCAAGGCGTACAAACAAGCTGGCCTGTACTTACATGATAGTGTTATTGTTTGCTTCCAGACTGTTTGCCACCTTCTTCATCTCCACACTCTGGCACGGGTTCTATGTCACCTAGTACATCCTACTGGCCCATACGCTAATGATCTATCTCGTGGAAGATATGCTCATCAAGGCGTACAAACAGCTGGTCCTGGACTACATGATAGTGGTGTAATTGTTTGCTGTCCGACTGTTTGCCACCTTCTTCATCTCCACACTCTGGCACGGGTTCTATGTAATCCAGTAATCTACATGGCCCATACGCTAATGTCGCTATCTCGTGGAGATATGCCAGCATCAAGGCGTACAAACAAGTGGTCCAGGACTTACATGATAGAAAAAAGTGTATTGTTTGCTTCCAGACTGTTTGCCACCTTCTTCATCTCCACACTCTGGCACGGGTTCTATGTCATCCAGTACATCCTACTGGCCCATACGCTAATGATCTATCTCGTGGAAGATATGCTCATCAAGGCGTACAAACAAGCTGGTCCAGGACTTACATGATAGTGTGTGATTGTTTTCCTTCCCCCAGACTTTTGCCACCTTCTTCATTCCACACTCTGGCACGGGTTCTCGTCAATCCAGTACATCTCCCCTATTATCCCACTGGGCCCATACGCTAATGATCTATCTCCGTGGAAGATATGCTCATCAAGCGTAACAAACAAAGCTGGTTCCAGGACTTACATGATAGTGTGTTGTTGTTGTTCCAGACTGTTTGCCACCCTTCTTATATCCACACTCTGGCGCGGGTTCTATGTCATCCAGTACATCCTCCTGGCCCATACGCTACTGATCTATCTCGTGGCAAGATATGTCATCAAGGTACAAACAAGTGGTCCAGGATCTTACATGATGTGTCTTATTCTCCCTGTTTGCTTCCATACTGTTTGCCACCTTCTTCATCTCCACACTCTGGCACGGGTTCTATGTCATCCAGTACATCCTACTGGCCCATACGCTAATGATCTATCTCGTGGAAGATATGCTCATCAAGGCGTACAAACAAGCTGCTCCAGGACTTACAGCTTTCTTCTTAAAGTCTAGCGCTGTGTATTTTCTTTTCTACGAGGTCAACCAAGTGAATTTGTTTTCTCTGTATTTAGAATTTTTCGATATTTCGTCTCAGGTTTTGTCCACGACTTATTACTACTATTTATTGTACCCGTTCCCTGTGGGTTTATTTTTTTATTATTTCATCCGTTATATGAGGCCAAAGAAAACCAAAGTCATGGCAAATACAAACCAAAACCTTCTGTTAGATAAGATCCAATAACTTACTTTTGAATCACATTAAAACCGTCGTTGATGTAGATTGTAGAATTCCTGTGCTTGTAACAACTGGAATTATTCAACATCCCTCCGGAAAGTTTGTGAAGTGTGTTAAGAAATCTGTCTCCAAAAATGACGACAATGAATGAAAGAAAGGCTCTTCAGGCCAGTATTGACCACAAAACGTTTGCTCGCAGATAATTTCAAAATTTTCAAATATTTATTGTTACGTTTGTACATTTCAAATCACAATAACACAATTTATAGTGTATGTGTCCTTTTAGCTTATACAAACTAAAGTTAATAATACTAAGAAAAGATGATATGTCTTTATTTAGATACACATAACCTTAATAAATCGTAAATAATTATTAAAGAAAAGTGAAATGGTTCATTAAGAGGCAATCAATAATATCAAGAAATAGCAAATTTCTGTGTGCGTATTTGTAAGGTAATCATGGAGACAATACTGTAGGCTTTTAGAATTAATATTTTTTATTTAATGTTCTGATCGCCAAACGAATAGAGCCAGAACACATGTATACTCTGTGAATAATTTAAAAGATTGATGCTCCAATGCTATTCAATTTTCGTTGCATTTGAAATTAGTTTCTTGCAAATTTTTATTAAAATGCATTTTTGACCATTTTCTACTCATTATTGAAATATTTTAAGCAGGGATTGGAAACTTTATTCATAACGGTTCCGTGGTTCGTTCTGGTTCCACTTCCAAATTTTATAACGGTTTCGGTTCCGGTTCCGCGTTCCTAATGTATAAAGGTTCCATAAGACCGGTTCTAAAACTGGTTCTGGTTTCCGGATCTTTAAAACAATATTTGTGCAAAAGTCTGGCGAAGTTGTAAATGTACAAATTTACTTTTGACATTTAAGGTAAAAAAAATTTAAATTAATTCTAGTTAAAAATAAAATAATTACAATATCAAATGAAAAAAATAAACCAATTGCATACATAACAAACCACACGGGACTTTCTTCATCTTACGTTCCAACTTCCAATATTAATTTTATGGGGGATACTGATGGCGATCTCAAGTCCCAACTAAAAGAGGAAAAAACAAAAATGATCCAATATATAATAAAAATGGCACCTTATTCTTACCTTGATTTCTGTAGAACACGTTCCTACATTGCACTTGTTGCACAACACAAAACACAACACAACTGTTTGCTCGCTATGTCATATTTAAAAAATTGTCTTACAAAAAACTGAATGAACAAGAATTTTTTCAAAAACTAGAAAACGAATTTTAAGCGTTTTCATTTGAATATCATTCGAAAAGTTGAAATTTTAATTTTGTTGAAAATTTAAATTAAAAGCAGATATTTTGAAACCTTTAAGAACCTTGTGTAATATAACGGTTCGGTTCCGGTTCCGGTTCCATAGACCACCAGTACAAACGGTTCCGGTTCCGGTTCTACAATATGAAACGGTTTTAAACGGTTCCGGGTTCCGGGTTCCGGTTCCGGTTCCGGTTCCAATCCCTGTTTTTAAGTAAGTAAATTGTATATGAATCAACTTCTTAATAGCATACAAGCCTAGTACTAACGAACCTTGTGTAAAGTATAACAGACTATCTTCAATCGTTCGTAGTAGTAGTTTTAGGCCGCTGTAACAGCAAAGATTATTTGTAAATCAGATTTTTTTACAGTAGTATGTTTTATAACTAGGCCGCTTCGGCAACGCCTTTTTGAGTCGCGATGATGGATGAGCTGTTTTGTAAGTTTTTAGTATGCGTGGGATCTCGTTACTTTTTCGATTCCCATTGCAAATATCAATTTTGTTAAATTAAGATAATTTTTATAAAGTAATATAAATTGCAATGGCAATGCCAATTAATAGAATGTAAAATATCTGGAAGCCCGAAGACTTGAATTTTGTACTCATTGTAGGTGATTGTTGTCAAAATTCTATATAGTTCCTTAATTGTTAATTATTATACACCTCAAAAAACTTATATTAAAACCTATATTTCTATAGATTCTGGCCAACTTTGCAACTTTTTCTTTCAAAAGGTACTACATCACCATAACCTTAATGTCCATGTAAAATATGAACGTTGTAGCACCCGTTTGGTCAGAATCGACCCGAATGTTACGAAAATATTGCACTAATTTTTATTTTTTTAATCGTAAAAGTACGATATTCATGAGAAATATTTCTTCAGTTGCACCCAAAAACGTGGCAGATCTAGGTTCAGAGATTTCGAAGGTCTCCTCCAATTGTTATAAAGATCGCTTATGTAGTTTGCACCGGTAGAGCACGAATAGACAGAAAAAAAAGAAGAAAAAAACACCCGAGCTAATTTTTGGCGGGGGTCAGTGAAATTGATGTATTCGCTTCGCTCATCCAATAATACCAGATAACGCCACGAGCGTTTTTACAGAAGGCGCGGGTAAGAAAAAACGCATTTTTTTTATCACAATAGAAGTGACAATTATGAATTAAAAAAAAAATAGCGACGGTTTTAAGTGAATATCTTTCTGTTCCGTTAACTAAAACTTGATCGCTTCGCTAACGCTTTTTCTAGTCGCGTTGATGGATGATTTTTATGAAAAAAAAACGTTTAGTACGATTTCAAGAAATATTTCTTCAAGTGTGATTTCTAAGAGAAAAATATTTCTTCAAGTGTCTCTAAAATCATAACATATAATATATATATATATATAATGCCAGTGATTTTAAACGTTCCCATAAAGTTTCATCAACATCGGAGCAGCCGTTTGCCAAATATCACGAAAATTTCCCTTTTAAATTAAAAATAAATAGTAAGAGTACGATTATCATAAGAAATATTTTATCGATTGTACCCAAAAACGTGCCAGGTCTAAGTTCAGTGATAACGAAGGTCACCCGGTAGAGAACGAACAAACAGACAAAAAAATGAAAAAAAGCACTCGAGCTAATTTTTTTTTTTTGGGGGGGGGGCAGTGAAATTGAAGTCTTTGCTTCGCTCATCCAATTAAAATTGTGTTGGTCTACTTATGCTGTACAAGCAGTGGAGCTTTTATATTGTTAGAATTGTTCTATTGTTGAGTCTGATTCTTGGTTAAATCTATAACAATCTGCAGTGTTGGCATATGTTTTACAATGACAATAAATAAGAACAATGACCCCTCACCTCGCCTTGTCAGTGTCTGCAAGGTTCTGTCCAGCACGGTTGCTCTATAATTATGCTTCCTTAACTCGACAATGGCTGCTGTGGGACAGGTAAGAGCATTTCAAAATTTTATTTTCCCCTCAATAACGAACTATATTTTTCTTCGACGGTACAAATACGATCTTGGAAGAAAAAATCTTACGGTTCAAGATATTAATAATGACAAAAATAAAAAAATATGTTGTTTTAAGACAAGATTTTGTACAAATGGAAAGAAAAATCAGTATTCCAAACACGAAAATAATGAGCAGATGTAATACCATTGAATTCATTATAATCGTCTATATTGGGTGTACTACTGTACTAGGAAAACGCTTAAGTCCCGCCGCGTTGTTGGATGAGCGTAATTGGTGCATTGAGCTGCCATGTGTTATGAGGATTTTCTGTTGTTCTGTGACAAAATTATTACAAAGTCGAATAATTTTTTTAAATTAAATTAAATAAAATAAAAAATTGACTTTATTTTTTAATTTTTTTTTATGAATCGTAATTTTAAAAAAGGAAAAAATCGTAAAATTGCGATTTTCATAAGAAATAATTATTCGATTGCGCTCAAATTTTACAAGAATATATTAATTCATAAAATTAAGGTTCTGTGAAAAATTCATTACAAAAGGATAAAGCATATAGGTGTTATAAGTCAAAGACTTGTTTAAAAAAAGAAAAAACATGTAAAATTTCGATTTTCATGAGAAATAATTTTTCGATGGCGCTCAAATTTCACACGAATATCTTAATTCATAAAATAAAGGTTTTGTGAAAAAATCATTAAATCGAATTAAGCATTTAGGTGTTATAAGTCGAAGAAATATTTTTAAAATTGAAAAAATTCGTAAAATGGCGATTTTCATGAGAAATAATTTTCCGATTGCGCTCAAAACGTGGCAGTTCTAAGTTCAGAGATTTCGAAGGTCTCCATACAATTTCATCGCAATCGAGTATCGGTTCAGCCGGAATCGTGTTAACAAACAGACAAAAATACAGAAAGAAAGAAAGAAAGAAAGGAAAAAAAAAAAACATTCCGGATTTTTTTCTCCAGTGTAGTGAAATGGAATCTTCGCTACGCTCGCTACGCTCATCCAACTACCCAACCCAAAAATAAATCAAAATTGCTTTGGCATTGTCTGTTGGTTTGTTAAACACATTTTTAAAAATAGGTCGATCGATTAACCTTCATTCCATAACGTTCTACGTTTTACACGATGGAAATGTTAGGAATTTAAAATAGTGTTCTGGATTAATTAAACTTAAATGACTTGTGTATTATTTGTGTTTACTGTTTAGTATCCACTGAGTGTAGGGACTGTAGGTATCAATGGGACGGTTCTATGCGTGTACATCATTGCAAACATGATGTTATATTATATGTAATCCTAGGCTCCTGTTCTTTTCCTGTTAGGGAGGAGTAGGTGCAACTGATAGACAAGTAGGCCGTTAGAAGCTGTTTTGGGAGAAATCCTGTTGTTTTAATAGTTGTAGTAGAGTACTAGTAGGTGATCTTCTTATTGGATGAGCGTAGCGAGCGTAGCGAGCGAAGCGAAGATTCCATTCTACTACACTGGAGAAAAAAATCCGGAATGTTTTTTTTTTTTTTTTTCTTTTTTTTTTTTCTTTTTGTATTTTTGTCTGTTTGTCCACACGATTCCGGCTAAACCGATACTCCGATTGCGATGAAATTTTATGGAGGCCTTCGAAATCTCTGAACTTAGAACTGCCACGTTTTTGAGCGCAATCGGAAAATTTTTTCTCGTGAAAATCGCAATTTTACAATTTTTTTCAATTTTAAAAAAATTTCTTCGGCTTATAACACCTACATGCTTTATCCGATTTTAATGATTTTTGCACAGAACCTTTATTTTATGAATTAAGATATTTTTGTGAAATTTGAGCTCAATTGAAAAAATATTTATCATAAAAATCGAAATTTTACAGTTTTTTTTATTTTTTTAAACAATTCTTTGACTTATAACACCTACATGCTTTATCCGATTGTAATGATTTTTTCGCAGAACCTTTATTTTATGAATTAATATATTAGTGTAAAATTTGAGCGCAATCGAAAATTATTTTTTATAAAAATGCAATTTTCGATTTTTTAAATTATTTTTTTAAAAAAAAAAAATTGAGTTAATTTTAATTTAATTTAATTTAATTTAAAAAAAAATTCAACTAAGTAATGATTTTGCCACAGAACAACAGAAAATTCACATAACACATGGCAGCTCAATGCACCAATTACGCTCATCCAACAACGCGGCGGGACTTAAGCGTTTTCCTAATAGGTAGGGCCTTTTGTATAGTATTTAGTTGATTTGTCAATGTGAGTCTCGCCCTGTTGTTACCACTGTTAGAGGTCATTGCAAGAAGTATTGTCGTTAGTGCAGCTGTGGCATCGCTAATTTGGTATCGGTAGGCATTTGATAACGCTATCTCGATACAAAAGGAAACACATCTCTATAGCCTTAACCCTAACAGCTACTTAATAAATTCTTAATTGTGTGTTCTTAATATAGTGTTACATCGTTCAGCTACGTGTGTGATCCAGAAAAGACTGGGTGTTGCAATCCTGGTGATAAAACAGGAATCATTTCTGTAAAATACTCTGTAATGGATAAGAGATTTCCTTGAATTCTGAGCTAATGTGGCGAAGACGGCTTCATGTGATCAACTGCAATATTGGATGCATAGGATCGAAGATTTGGGACCTGTGTATATGGCCCAGAGAATGGATCAGGCGCACCATCTATCGTCGACTTGGCACATGACGGTGTCATTACGAATAATTAACTAATAAATGCCCTTTTATCATGGATTGACAGTTTTTTTTGTATTTTTACATTAATTTCATTTAATTTATGTTTATTTCATTAATAATTAATTGAACAGTAAGTTACACAAATTTGGTTTCAAGCCGTAAAATTTCGGATTTGTTGGCGTTATTTTAGTAAAGTGTAAAAATCTTATGACAATCGATTATATTATTGGATGAGCGTAGCGAGCGTAGCGAAGATTCCATTTCACTACACTGGAGAAAAAAATCCGGAATGTTTTTTTTTTCTTTCTTTCTTTCTTTCTTTCTTTCTTTTATTTTTTGTCTGTCTGTTAACACGATTCCGGCTAAAACCGATACTCCGATTGCGATGAAATTTTCTGGAGGCCTTCGAAATCTCTGAACTAAGAACTGCCACGTTTTTGAGCGCATCGAAAAATTATTTCTCATGAAAATCGCAATTTTACGATTTTTTTCGATTTTTTAAAAAATTTCTTCGACTTATAACACCTACATGCTTTATCCGATTGTAATGATTTTTTTTACAGAACCTTAATTTTAAGAATTAATATATTCGTGTAAAATTTGTGCGTAATCGAAAAATTATTTCTTATGAAAATTTCAATATTACGATTTTTTCCTTTTTTAATACGATTAATTAAAAAAAAAGTTAATTTTTTATTTAATTTGATTTAATTTTAAAAAAAATTCAACAAAGTTCTGATTTTTTCACAGAACAACAGAAAATCCGCAAAACAAATGGCAGCTCAATTCACCAATTACGCTCATCCAACAACGCGGCGGGACTTAAGCGTTTTCCTAGTTATATTATATGCATACTAAAAAGTTTTATAATTGCAATAAATTAATATATGTAATTATGTTTTTATTTGATTATTAATTAATACAATTAATGCATTTTGCAATTCAAAACTGCACTGATTTTGATATTTGAATATTTTTTCTTGTTGTTCTAACAAAACCACGTAGCTGTCTGCAACTAGTTTATTGATATTATGCACTGTTCTCGAGAATCACTAAAAAAAACTGTTATTTATCTACCGTGGTTTTAATATTTGGGGTGTGACCACTGTAACGCTCTCCACATCCCCATAAACAAACATTTTGATTTGCCAAAAATTATAATTATTACCGGGATACCTGTTGGCTTAGTTTCATTGACTGGTCTTCATAACTTAGTCGTAAATATGAATTAACAAATTACTAGGACGCTTCGCAAACGCTTTTTTAGGTGAGTTGTTGGATGAGCGTCATCATCATTATCTGTTGCCACGTCCAACTCTGCGCTGGGTCGGCATTGAAGACAGGCCTCCTCTATTTTCTTCTGTCCTGCCACCACTCCTCTTCTTCCACCACATTCCACTCTCCTCCCCGCTGTTCTATATCTTTTCTCACACTATTCTGCCATTGTTGTCGTGGTCTGCCCCTTGGTCTTCTACCTGGAATTTCCAATTCCATCATCCTTCTCGATAATCTTGATATTTCCATTCTCTTGACATGTCCGAACCACTTTAATCTTCTCTCTCCAATTCGCTCCATTAAATACCACACATCTACTTGATCTTGGATATCCTTTCTATCTAGTCCCATCTAGTCTTACCTACCTACAATGCTTCTCAAAAACTTCATATCTACAGCCTGCACAAGACTCTCCTCCACTGCTGTCATATTCCAAGTCTCTGCTGCATATGTCAGTATTGGAACAAAGTAGGTCTGGTAGATGGTAACCTTGCACTTCTTTGGTACTTCTCTGTTCCATATGAGATCTCGGATAGATTGGAATAACCCAACAGCTTGCTGTGTCCTTCTTCCTATCTCTGGTTGAATCCTTCCATCGCATGCTACTATACTCCCCACGTACTTGAAATTTTCCACTTGCTTCAAGATCTGTCTTCCTAGTAGAATCCTGACATTCTTCGCTTTATCTCGTGTCATCAGCATTGTTTCACTCTTGCCACTTCCAAACACCAGTCCATATTCTCCTGCCACCACACTCCACACATCAACTTGAGATTGCACCTCCTCTTCATCCTCTCCCCACACCAAAAGATCATCTGCAAATAACATTATTTTCATACATTCTTCCCCGATTCTCTCTGCAACTTTCCTGGTGATTACGTGATTTTTAAAAACGAAAAAAGCGTAAAATTGCGATTTTCATGAGAAATAATTTTTCGATTGCGCTCAAATTTCACATGAATATATTAATTCCTAACATTAAGGTTCTGTGAAAAAATCATTACAATCGGATAAAGCATGTAGGTGTTAAAAGAAATTTGTTTTAAAATTAAAAAAAAATCGTAAATTGCGATTTTCATGAGAAATCATTTTCCGATTGAGCTCAAAAACAGTGTTAAGACACAGAGAAAAATACAAAAAAGGAAAAAAGAGAAAAAAACATTCCGGATTTTTTTCTCTAGTGTAATGTACTGGAATCTTCGCTTCGCTCGCTACGCTCATCCAATTATTCATGTTGCCGTTCGGGGGGATGTGGAGCGTGTTATAATTAAAAAGTAATACCAGGTATCACTTAGCATTGCCCCAAAGTTTGTTAGGGACATAACTCGTAAATGTATCTACAAGACGAGGTTTTACGATACCAGTTAACCATGATGAATCGTTAGCATGTGCAGCTACCTTACGTACACTCGTGGAACTCGGAGAAAATGCTGTACGGCAGGTCGGTCGGTAATAACGTTTCCAATAACAATGATGATAATATAATAATAATAAAATAATAATAATATAATAATAATAATAATAATAATAATAATAATAATAATAATAATAATAATAATTTGATCTTTATTGTCAACGGGACCGTAGTCCTACAAATGCAATAAAAAATAAGAAGAAGAAAACCACGAAACGAACGAAGACGTCATTTATTCGTGTGATGTTGTGTGTGTGAATGAACATATCGAAATTATCATAGAAATCGAGTGATTTCTCTAGGGTAGATGAAAGTAAATTTAAAAAATATATTCTCTATTTTTTTTTACAAAGTTGATTTTTAGTTTTTTTTTTTTAATATTTGTGTGCTAAATATATATAGATATTGTTAATTTTTACCTTCTCGTGGGCGGTGAGTATATGTTTTCCCACCACTTTTTGGGGGTAACGCATGAAAAAAGTTTTTTCTTTTTTTCTTTTGAAGAGTCTTCATTATTGTTGGTCTACAAAGTCAAAACCCCTGGAACTATTTTGCCCATAAATGGGTTAGGAGGCAGACATGAGTGGAGATGTCCCATCTTAGAATTAGCGTAGTAAACCTCAGTCGTCGCGTGACGTCATATTGTTATTCAACACGTAAGATCGCACACACAGACGCGAGTGTGAAGTTGACACAGGCGATGTTGAACATACGCTTGAGTTTACATTTCGCCCACACTTCAACAACCAAACCATAAGATTTTACTTCGGTGTGAATTAGGCGAGTGTTTACATTTGTGCTCGAACCGTAGTCATTGCATAACACGACACGACGCAATTAGCATCCTCAGAAACAAGTTTTCAAAGTTGTGTGCGAAAATAATAAAGCAATACCAATACAGCCATGTCGTAGTTTTAAATATTAACATCAACACTTCGAAGCAAACAGTTTGTCCTATATTCTCAGCAATGCGTCACAGTTACCTGACGTAGGACATCGAAAACAGGTTGTTATGCGTCAAACGTTCTAAACCAGCCACCGGCAATCCTGACCAAAAGTTTTTTCCGAGTTGTAAGAAGAATGCCAGGATTGAGTCTACTTTAACAGCTGCCCTCAGACATTCCCTTCACGCCCTCTAGCTAGTAATTATATACCTAATCGACAGTGATGGCTCGAGCGCCAAGTGCTCAACTCTGATTCGGGAGGTCCTGGTTTTGAATCCCGTAGAGACCGGAAATCCTGACTGAAGATTATTACTGTTTTTTCTCAGTCGTTAATGCGAATGCGAGGGATTGAATCCTCTTAAGGCTATTCCAGAGCACTCTTTCCGATATTTTGAAAGTCAACAAAAAATGGCTAAAAGTTGGTTGGATGAAAGATAAACTTGAATAAAAAAGGGGGAAAAAAATTGTACGGGACAAAAGCTCTATTTTGGCCATTATAATATGCAAATTTTGGGTCAATACGAAAATGAATGTTTTAGATGCAATATTTAATTTTTAGCTATGCATTTTTTTTGTTGCTTCAACACACCTTTGTGTCTGGACTGAGTACAAGAGAAAATAATTTTATGAAATAACTTTTGATGAAAGATTTTTTTGTGTTCCGGTTCAAAACTCTTTTTTGTACCATGTGACAAAAAAAAATCGTACATCGAACATTATTTCAGAAAATTATTAACCTTTATACTCAGTCCAGAGACAAAGGTGTGTTGAAACAGTAAAAAAAATCATAGCTCAAAACTAAATATTGCATCTAAACATTCATTTTCGTATTGACTCAAAATTTGCATACATAGCCAAAATAGAGCTTTTGTCCCGTCAAAAAATAAAAAAGTTATTTTTTCTTCTTTTTTATTTAAGTTCATCTTTCATCCAGCCAATTTTCAGCCATTTTCCTTTGACTTTCAATACATCGGTAAAAGTGCTCTGGAATAGCCTCATCCCCACACAATTGTCCTATCTGTAACATACCTCATAGATTGCTCCTTATAACAACTTTCCCTCGGTAAAAAGAAACTAAACTTTATCTAGTTGGTCCCGAAGAGGGTCACACCGGATACTACTGATGTGTACCCTAGATCTTTATAATATATATATATATATATATTTGTTAAGATGTACGATCGGCGTCGGAAGTAAATCAAGGGCTATATTTTACCGACACCACCGTCACTCACTCGCAAATCTCGGATTAGGCACCTCCCTTTATAGGGCAGTGGTTTCTATATTTACCACCACCTTTCAAAATCTACACGATTAAATCTGCCAGTTTTTCATACTTTACACCCGGTCAAAAAGCTGCTTTATTTTGTTCTGAATTTGTAGCATTTTTTTTTTACTAAATTCTAATTATTAGAACGATTTTTGTAATATGGATCAAAAAACGAAATGTGTATAAAAACACAAAAATACACAAATTTCCGGGATGTCCCGGATGTTTTGTTTGCCTGGAGTAAATTCAATTTGAACATGCGAAAAATTGCACAAAAATAAAAATTGAAAAAAATCGAATTTTTGAAAGTATACTCAAATTTTGGATTTTTTCAACTTTGATACCAATTTGGAATTCAAAATCAGCATTTTTTCCCAAAAAGATCGTGGAAAAAATTACAAAAAATTCTAAAATTTACAAACAATCACAAATCTCAAATTGTTAAGGTAGATTGGATTATTTATGCACTTTGGCTAATCGAGACGAAGGGAGGGACGTAAGGCATGACACGGGGGGAAATAAATATTTTGGGCCCCAACATTATGTACTATTAAGGGTTAAGAGCAGTGGCGTAGCAACATTTCCTGGGCCCCCCCGCGACTTGCGCGGTATAGCTGGGGTCTGGGGCGAAGCCCCAGCCGCCGGAGGCATTTACACCGTAGGTGAAAAATTTTTGGGCCCTACATTATGTTTGATGGCCTAAAACGCGATTTCGATGACATCCCTAATACATTTATTTACTAAAACCATTGTTATATTAATAATATCAACACCAATAATTATAAATGAAAACACCCCAGAAAATACACATTTTTAAACTTGCGTACATTTACGTACACACACCAATTAACAAATCTAACGACAAAAATTAGTAACTAGTGGATGGATTACTTGCATCACTTTTAAATAATAATATAAAAAATAATCACTTGCCTACTTATGATAATACTGATGATGTTGATTAAAATGGGTGTGAAGTAATTGTCATAGGATCACTTGAAGTGTGAATGAAATGTCAATGAACTAATAATTGCATGCCATCATCGAAACATCCCTCTGTCAGACAACAGAAGGGTTGTCATGATTTATTAGTGTAATGGACCGCGTTATAAACTATGTGAAATGAGATTTCTCTGAAATGGCATTTTGTAAATATCCCCGTTCAAAAGAATCTGGAATTGGAATCTTACTAATACGACCCATAGTTCTTTATAAAATTAAAAAAAAGATTGACAGAACTGACAGTAGTCATGTCACAGATGATTGGCCATGTTCAACTCGGGTGATTTGACAAAATTGTGCAAATTGTTTAGAGGTGTGCATTTTTGAAGTTAATATGTGTAAAATTGGTTATCACGGTTCATTCTTCTCTTTTGTCAACTTAAACTAATGCGTATTTTTTTCACAAAAGATGTAATTTTGGGGGTAAGTTCTGCGAGAGATTTTTTACTTCAAAATTCATTTCGAAAGATGAAAGGGCCCTCTGTAGCCTGCCAGGGGCCCCAAGGGCCCTACCCAGGCCAGGGCCCCCCGCAGTCGCGGGGGCTGCGGGGGCGGTAGCTACGCCACTGGTTAAGAGTCACACTAAGCTAGCACTAAATACACAAAGCTAGCCCCAGCGAATTGTCAAAGTGTGGACGTCTTACCCTATTTATGTCACTACAAAAACTAGCACTAATTGATTTCTACACCAGAAAAAAGCCTGCGCTAAGGTAATGCCTGTTTGGTGAATCCAATATTAATATATAACCCTTGTGTTATTATTAACTACACCCTGGGACCAGTATTTAAAAGTTGGCCAAATGCTACGTAAAATAGGGCCGCCATGTTTCCTCACAGTCTGTTAGATGACGTCAGCGAGTGATAGCTCTGTGAATATAGCGACGCCAGAACGATCCGAATATTCGCGAGCGAGGTCGATAACGGTAGGTATCTTCCAGACCCCTTGATTAACTTGTGATCGCTGGTGTACAATTAATGTCCAACGTATTAATGTCCAACGTATAATTTAGTGTTGACATTTGGCCATTTGATCACCTGATCATAAATGGATTTTATGTTTTAGTTCGAAAGTTCGATGATCTGTAACCCACTTTCCTCAGCAACAAAAACGAATGACGTAAGCCAGACAGACAGAAAGACAGACGTTGAACCATTCTCTAAAGGTCAAACTCACGTCTATACCCAATAAAGTTGTTGACGTTTGTCGTTTACTTTACTTGAAACTGAAACTTGTCGAAATAATATCGACTCGCGCGGACTCGCACAGCTTCGTCATACAACTGATACGAGATTAGAGCTCCGAGTGTTGATATTTTACGTTAAATGGTTTACTCAATAAATTTATTAATTATAATTTATTAAAATATCCTCTATGTCACAGTTCGTATTAAGTGGATGAACGTAGCGAGCGAAGCGAAGATTCCATTTCACTACACTGGAGAAAAAAAACAGAATGTTTTTTTTCTGTATTTTTTGATAAATTTTGTTAACACGATTCCGGCTAAACCGATACTCCAATTGCGATGAAATTTTCTGGAGGCCTTCAAAATCTCTGAACTTAGAACTGCCACGTTTTTGAGCGCAATCGAAAAATTATTTCTCATGAAAATCGCAATTTTACGCTTTTTTTCTTTAATAAAAAATTCTTCGACCTATAACACCTACATGCTTTATTCGATTGAAATGATTTTTTTACAGAACCTTTATTTTACGAATCAATATATTCTTGTGAAATTTGAGCGTAATCGAAAAATTATTTCTCATGAAAATTGCAGTTTTACGATTTATTTTGATTTTTTAAATTTCTTCGACCTATAACATTTACATGCTTTGTCCGATTGTAATGATTTTTTCACAGAACCTTAATTTAGCTTAATCGTGAAATTATTTTTCGTGAAAATCGCAATTTTTCGATGATATTCGTATAAAAAATTACGCTCATCCAACAACGCGTCTGGAAAGGCGTTTGCGAAGCTTTCTAGTATAAAAAATATTCAATTACAAGTTTAAAACAAAATTAGTGTATCATATTTATGTGTTAGTGCGAAGTATTTAGGTATTGTCATTGATTATAATTTGCGGTGGTCAGAGCATATAAGTACTTGTATTAAGAAAGTTAGAAGTTTGCTTTATGTTTTTTTATAGATAAGGCATACAATTAGCAGGGAATTGCTATTGTTAGTATACAGAGCTTTGGGGCAGTCAATATTACAATATGGGATTATTGGGTGGGGAGGGGCTTATAAAACGCATCTAAACCCGCTTATAATTATTCAGAGGGTTCTTCTAAAGGTTGTTCTATGTAAGCCTAAATGGTACTCTTCTAAATTAACCTTAGAACTAAGTAAAATGCCGGATATCTACCAGATATTTTTCAAACACAGTATGATTCACACCTTCAATTATTTTAATATGTACAGTGCAATTAACAAACCACTACTACAAAATACCAGATTTTACAATATAAATACCTATAAATACACTCTATGTGTCCCTAAAAAACGTAAACTTATTGGGCAAAGACATGTCGATTATCTTGGACCATATTTTTTCAATCAGATACCCCTGGCTATCAGAAAATGTACATCTTTAAGTTTGTTTAAATATTCGTTGAAAAAATGGATGAGTAATCCGGAATCATATTGCACTGTTCTAGAATTTATGAATGTCTTAAATTAATTATTAATTGACTTTAAAAAAAATTGTTTATGCCTTGTGTATTGTGTTTAATTTCTATGTTTAATTTCTATGTATTAATATATTTGTGTGCACTATGTCTATTACTTATTGTTATATATATTCGAGTTTCTGCATATTTTTAAGTTGTTATTTTTGTTACATCTATCTGTTTCCGCATAAAAATGATATGTGTATTATTTTTGACAGCCCGCACACAAGAGGTTTTCCTTACGCGGGCTTCCTATTGTGTATATTTAATATATTTATTTTTGTCATCATTTGGTATGCTCATAACTTTGTATTTTGTTTACTTATCTGATGTATTGTATATTGCAGGAATAAAATGCATTTAAATTGAAATTGAATTGAATTGAATGTTTAAATGAGTTCCTGTATGCGAAAGTGTGTGGATCTAAATTAGAGTTGATAATTTTATTTTTATTAACAGATGGTGTGTCCATATTTGGATGAGCGAAGCGAGCGAAGCGAAGATTCCATTTCACTGCACTGGAGAAAAAAATCCGGAATGTTTTTTTTCCTTTTTTTGTATTATTGTGTGTCTGTTAACACGATTCCAGCTAAACCTATACTCCAATTGCGATGAAATTTCCTGGAGGCCTTCGAAATCTCTGAAGTTCCAGTGCCACGTTTTTGAGCGCAATCGCAATATTATTTCTTATAAAAATCGCAATGTTTAAAATTTTTTTCGATTTTTAAAAAATTCTTCAACTTACAACACCTACATGCTTAATCCGATTTTAATGATTTTTTCACAGAACCATAATTTTATGAATTAAGATATTCGTGTGAAATTTGAGCGCAATTGAAAAATTATTTCTCATGAAAATCGAAATTTTACGGGTTTTTTCTTTTTTAAAACAATTCTTTGACTTATAACACCTACATGCTTTATTCGATTGTAATGATTTTTCCAAAGAACCTTAAATTTAATTATTAATATATTCGTGTAAAATTTTAGCGTAATCAAAAAAATTGTTCTCATAAAAACCACAATTTTACGCTTTTTCGTTTTTAGAAATTACGCTCATCCAACAACGCGCCTGAAAAAGCGTTTGCGAAGCTTCCTAGTTCTAAAAGATATCTGTAGCTAGGAAGCTTTGCAAACGCTTTTCCAGGCACGTTGTTGGCTGAGCGTATTTTTTAAAAAACGCCAAAAAGCGTAAAATTGCGATTTTCATGAGAAATAGTTTTTTGATTACGCTAAAAAACGTGTCTGTTCTAAGTTCAGAGATTTCAAAGGTCTCCAGAAAATTTCATCGCAATTGGAGAATTGGTTTAGTCGGAATCGTTTTAACAGACACAAAAATACAAACAGAAAAAAGGGGGGAAAAAAATTCCGGTTTTTTTTCTCCAGGTAGTAAAATGGAATCTTCGCTTCGCTCATCCGAAAATTTTTTAAAAGACTTTAGTAATAATTTTGATAGTTTTCGGAGAATCCGTCAGGGTGAAATTTTAGTTGATATCGTTTAATGGTGAGCAAACTTAAATTATGCACGGTTCATAAGACTCTAGAGAATATCAACATTTAATTACAAAGTCAACACCCAAAAGACTGATAAATGGGTTTTGCAGGGACTTAAAAGGTTGT
This sequence comes from Sweltsa coloradensis, assembly GCA_024449915.1. NCBI lineage: Eukaryota > Metazoa > Arthropoda > Insecta > Plecoptera > Chloroperlidae > Sweltsa > Sweltsa coloradensis. The sequence continues at coordinate 13,350 of JAMZAV010005930.1, read as the reverse complement.
GGGGAGAGGACAATTGTGAAGGGATGCGAGGGTTTTTTTAAGGGACCAATCCCTTGAATTTCCATTAAGGGACTGAGGAAAACCTCGGAAAAACTTTCAGTCGGGATTCCGGTCTCGCGAGATTCGTACCCGGGACCTCCCGAATGAGACGCTCGACCCAACAGTGTCCGTTAAAAAAAACTTACAAACATTTTTTAAATAAAACCCTTTCCAGTCACGCAAAACACATATTATTTTAAATTTTTCTTGTCTTTTGACAAGATTCGTATTCGTAATTTAAATAAAACTCAAGGTTTTCGTGTGATGATCGTAGCGACCTTGAGCGCAGGTTTGAGCATCGAGATTGAAGACTTTCTAGAAGCTTCTTCCCTGTTGTGAAGCGGACGATTGTTCACTCATGCAGACGGACGAGCCTTGAATAGGCACGTACAGACTGACATGGTCATGGGAACATAGTATCTTGACTAGAGGAGCATGGTCATGGGAACATAGTATCTTGACTAGAGGAGCATGGTCATGGGAACATAGGTATAAAAAAAAACTGAGGAAGGGTCATGGGGACATAGTTTTTAAATAGAGGAGCAGGGTCAGGGAAATAGTATCTTAACTAGAGGAGCATGGTCATGGGAACATAGTATGTTGACAAAGGGGAGCAGGTCATGGGAACAGTATCTTGACTAAGGAGCATGGTCAGGGGAACATAGTATTTCACTAGGGGAGCTGGTCATGGGAACATAGTATCTTGACTAGAGGAGCATGGTCATGGGAACACAGCATGTTGACTAGAGGAGCAGGGTCAGGGAACAGAGTATTTTAACTAGAGGAGCAGGTGGGGGGGAAACACAGAGTTGACTAGAGGAGAATGGCCCCGGGGGGAACATAGTATTTAACTAGAGGAGCAGTCATGGGAACATGGGTTTTTAACAGGGGGAGCCCATGGTCATGGGAAACAGTATTTAACTGAGGACAGGTCAGGGGGACACAGCATGTTGACTAGAGGAGCTTTGGTAGGGGAAACCCCGTATCTTAACTAGAGGAGCAGGGCGGGGGGACACAGCATGTTGATGAGGAGCATGGTCAGGGAAATAGTATTTTAACTAGGGGGCCCAGGTAGAACTAGTATTTTAATAGGGGAGCTGGTCAGGGAAAACACAGCAGTTGACTAGAGGAGCATGGTCATGGGAACATAGTATCTTCACTAGATTAGCATGGTCAGGGGAAACAAGTATCATAACTAGGGAGCATGGGCATGGGAAATGTATCAACTAGAGGAGAGGTCAGGGGAAACACATATCTTAATAGAGGAGCATGGTCAGGGGAAACATAGAAAATTTTCACTAGAGGACATGGCCCCAGGGGAACAAAAGTCTCTTCACTAGAGGAGCAGGGTCATGGGACACAGCATGTTGATAGGGAGATGAGGGGAACACAGTATTTTAACTAGAAGAGCAGGCATGGAACATAGCATCTTGACTAGAGGAGCATGGTCATGGGAACATAGTATCTTCACTAGAGGAGCATGGTCATGGGAACATAGTATCTTGACAAGGGGGAGCATGGTCAGGAAACTAGTATTTAACTAAGGAGCGGTCAGGGGAAACTGTATCTTAACAAAGGGGAGCTGGTCATGGGGAACACAGATTTGACAGAGGAGCATGGTCGGGGGGGTCACAGTATTTTGATAAGGAGCATGGTCATGGGAACATAGTATTTTAAAACTAGAGGAGCATGGTCATGGGGGACACAGCATTTGACTAGAGGACATGTCGGGGAAACATATATCTTAATAGAGGAGCTGGTCATGGGAACACAGCAGTTGACAAAGGGGAGCAGGTCATGGGAACATAGTTTTTTGACTAGAGGGGCAGGTCAGGGAAATAGTATTTAACTAAGGAGTGGTCAGGGGACATAGCATGTTGACTAGAGGAGCATGGTCATGGGAACATAGCATGTTGACTAGAGGAGCATGGTCATGGGAACATTGTATCTTGACAGGAGGACCCGGGTCAGGGAACATGGATCTTAATAGGGAGATGGTCTGGGAAATAGTATCTTAACAGGGAGCATGGTCATGGGAACACAGCATTTTGCTAAGGAGAGGTCAGGGGAACAGTATCTTGACTAGAGGAGCATGGTCATGGGAACATAGTATCGACTAGGGGACATGGTCAGGGGAACATAGATCTTAACTAGGGACATGGTCTTCGGAACATAGTTTTAAAGAGGACATGGTAGGGGGAACATAGTTCTTGACTAGAGGAGCAGGGAAAATGGGAACTAGTATTTTGATAGGGGAGCATGGTCATGGGAACATAGATCTTAACTAAGGAGCATGGTCCAGGGGAACATAGATCTTAACTAGAGGTGCTTGGTCATGGGAACATAGTATTTTTACTAGAGGTGTTGGTCATGGGGACACAGATTTTTGATAGAGGACATGGTCAGGGGAACACAGATTTGACTAGAGGTGTTTGGGTCAGGGGAACAGCATGTTGCTAGAGGGAGCATGGTCATGGGAACAAGCATTTACTAGGGGGAGCATGGTCATGGGAACATAGTATTTTAAACTAGAGGGCATGGTATGGGGACATAGTATCTTGACTAGGGGAGCAGGGTCATGGGAACATAGTATCTTGACAAAGGGGAGCATGGTCATGGGAACACAGCTGTTGACAAAGGGAGAGGTCATGGGGACACAGCACGTTGCATAGAGGAGCATGGTCATGGGAAAAAGTATTTTAAAACTAGAGGAGCAGGGTCATGGGGCACAGCATTTGACTAGAGGAGCAGGGCATGGAACTAGTATCTTTACTAGAGGGCTTGGTCAGGGGGACAAAGCATGTTGAAGAGGAGCAGGGTCATGGGAACACAGCTGTTATAGAGGAGCAGGTCATGGGAAAACGCATGTTGACTAGGGAGCATGGTCATGGAACCAGCATGTTACTAGGGGGACATGGTAGGGAAAAATAGTATTAACGAGGGCATGGTCATGGGGACACAGCATTTGACTAGAGGGATGGTCAGGGGAAAACATAATTTTGACTAGAGGAGATGGTCGTGAAAAACATAGCATTTGACTGGGAGCTGGTCAGGGAAAATAGATTTTTGACTAGAGGAGCATGGTCATGGGGACACAGCATGTGTAGGGGAGCAGGGTCATGGGAACTAGAAACTTGCCTGGGGGAACAGGGGTCGGGGAAATAGTTTTTGAAGAGGAGCATGGTCATGGGAAATAGTATTTTTGACTGGGGGGACCCATGGCAGGGGAAACATAGCATGTTGACTAGAGGAGCATGGTCATGGGAACATAGTATTTTCACTAGAGGAGCACGGTCAGGGGAACGCATGTTGATAGAGGGCATGGTCTGGGGACACAGCATGTTGACTAGAAGAGCATGGTCATGGGAAACAGATGTTACTAGAGGGATGGTAGGGGAAAACATAGTTCTTCCAGAGGAGAGGTCAGGGGGACACAGCATGTGGAAAAGGGGAAAGCAGTCAGGGGAACAGCATGTGACTAGAGGACAGGGTCAGGGGGGACACGCATGTGACTAGAGGAGCATGGTCATGGGAACAGCGGATGTTGACTAGAGGAGCATGGTCATGGGAACATTAGTATCTTGACTGGGGGAGCGGGGCATGGGAAATAGTACCTTCACTGGGGGAGCGGGGGCATGGGAACATAGTATTTTCACTAGAGGAGATGGTATGGGAACATAGTATTTGCTAGAGGAGCAGGTCAGGGGAACAGGAACAAGTATCTGACTAGGAGCATTGCATGGTCATGGGAAAATACATCTGACTAGGGGAACATTGCAGGGTCAGGGGAAACATATTTTGAAACCCCAAAACAATAATAAAGAACAAAAAAATATTTTTACTACATTCCATACTCAACACTTGCAATGAGGTTCGAGTAAGTGCAAGTGCCTCAAAGTATGGAACAACGTGCACAAGGGCACACTGGATGGTTTAATTTTGTTTATTAAAGGTTAACGATATTTGAGTACAGTGAAAAAGAATTTTTTTTCGTACAGAGACAGGTAATGAAAACAAAATTTTATTAGCCAAAAGTCACTAAAAGACATGCGAATGAATTTTTGGGTTTTATATATGAGTCTGCTTTTGGGATCTTTCATTTTGGGTATCGAAAATATCTTCTTTTTAGGTCAAGAATTTACGTGTGGTTGTTGATTTTTGTGGTTAGGGGCTCTGCTAAATGCAGAAGGTCCGGGGTTCGATTCCCCTAAAAAAGGGGTTTTTAACTTCTGGTACTTATCATTTAGTGAATCCGGATAATGTAAGATTATTTTAATTTTTTTCGGTTTTCATACAAAATACACACAAAAGCTACTACAATTTTTTTTCAATTTTTTTTTTTTTATTTTTTTTAAATTTATTTGTGGGATAGAATAACTTTCATATTTTAAATCAAAAACCACAAACATACTGCAATATACTAGACCGTACATCGAACTATGGAAAGGGTTTTTCTCTTACAGTTAAGGCCCAAAACTTAAAAAATCAGACAATTTGGGTTTTGGGGCAAAGATCTTTAAATAAAAAGCAACTAATTGCGTTTTTTCAGAAACAAGACTTGAGGGGCAAATTGAGAGGCCAAACAAATGATAACAATTTTTCCTTTGGGAAGCTCCCCAGGGTGCAATGTATGTATGCCCCAGGTGTTTTTGGAAAAGGACAATTTTGTAAGGGATGTTTTCTTCAAAAACAAATTTGAAAAATTTAGAATATGCATCAGAATTTTGGACTGGAAATTTAAATAAAGTTAATTATTTTTTAACAAGGGGTATAAATCAAATAAATATTGAACAACTCAAAACGTTTTTAGTATCATTCAATAGTTTCTTTAAAATTTGATTGATCGATTGATCTTTGTTTTTTTTGTTTTTTCATGCGCACATTGGTGGGGGAAACGTTTTCTTGTATGTTGCAAATTTTGCTGTTCGAGATGATGAGTGGCGGATGGGATAGATTAGTGAAGGACAGTTAAAAAACCCATGTCTTATGCGGGCTCGAACCCACTCCCTTTTTGGTCTATTTTCGGTCCTGCGCCCCACTCGTATACCCCCCGCGGCGACCCCAAATCCGGGCATGGCGTGAGATGGGGAAGCAGGGGAGGCCTGAGTGCCCCCCACCCCCCTGGAAAACTTAAGGGTTAATGTTAAATAGTAAAAAAGTTATTTCATTAAATTTTTATAATATCCATTATAAATGCAATCTTAATATACCCACGTTTTCAAATATATAGCTTATCAAAGTGTTTACGTATATGTATTTATTAAACGAGGGAGCGTAGTGACTGAGTGTCTCCATTTAACTCTAACGGCGCTTATTATCTGTTAATCTGCGTGCGTGCGTGCGTGTGTGTCTATACATCGAAAATCAGCCGAATCGCTGAACAGATTGCGCTGAAATTTTAAACAGACATCCGGTACGAGTTTATTGAGAACTGCTAACAAAATCAGCTAGTTTCATTGCGATTTAAAAACCTACAAGAAATAATAAATGAAAAAATGGGCTGCTAAGGGTTAGGCAAAATTTTTTAACGACAAGGGTTTTTTACTAAAAAAAAAAATTTTTGGTTGTTATTTGCCTGGCGGGAAATTGCCGTACCCTTTTACAAATGTTTTACGCTCAAGCACCCCAAATTTCGCTCGGACATTGAGTAAAACCTTGCAATCTTTACATATTTTTTTACTGGCTATTTTTTCCAAATTGTATTTCATTGGTTTGAACCCAAAACATCGGTTTTAAAAATCCACAAAAAAACCAAAAATTTTGAAAAAATACTTCAAATTTTAAAAATGGTAAATTTCTTTTCCGTAGTTGCAATCGCTTTGAGATTTGCTTCGGCAGCCGCAGCGCTGAGGGCTTTTTTCCATTCTAGATGAAGGTGCCCCCCCCCCCCCGCTGGTTTACCCCTGCGGGCCCAGACGTGGGAATAAAAAAATTTCTAAATCAAACCCACACCAAGTAATAATTTTTGAGATAGTGATGCCATGCGCGCCCAACGCGTTTCTAACCCCGTAGCCGGGGCGAACAAAAAAAACAACAATTGAAACTCTATTTTCCGCCTACCTCACTTGGGTTTTATATCATAGCAACAAAACAAAAAAGAGATGCTTCTGAACGGCCTGAAAGTAAAAAACCTCATTCCCAAAGGGCAAAGTCAGATTTGGTTTTTCCCTTTTCGTTGACCCATCTTCGAGTTGGGGAGCCTGGTGGGCTAGGTCTGACTGCACTGGGCCCTGAGGCGGGACCACGTTCCAAGGTCAAGGGAACCTTATTTGGGTTCGGTTCGATAATAATTTAAAGACTTGTAAAATTTATTATGTTACCATCTTGATAAAAAAAAAGAATTGTTTTGGGTGAAGGACGGATCAAATAAATTTTCAACTCGCAAAAAGATTTTCGTTGAAGATTTTTACGAATATGTACCCTATTTTACAATGCATGCTGGAGGTTTAGGGGGAATTTCATGGAAATGTGGGAACATGTGATATTTAGTTCGGGTAGAGAAAAACATAAAATCATATTTAGGGTGGTTTTCGTGTGAAAATTTTTAGGCCAATGTCGTAAGTTAAATACCGACAGTTTGGCTCGGGCGCTAAGCGCTGACTCTGATTTGGGGGGTCCGGGTTCGATTCCCGTCGGGGCCCGGGAAATCTGACTGAAAGGTTTTTTTCCCAGGTTTTTTCCCCAGTCGTTTTGGCGAAGCAAGGGATTTAGCCTCTTAAAGCCCTCGGACATCCCTTCCAATTTCCATCCGCAATACCAGTTCACCGAAGAGGGGCTAATTGCACCCTATAACAGGTTTCCCCGATAAAAATTAAAATTTTTAAAATTTAAATTCGAATATGTGCAACATGCTGCAGATTTAGAAAGCATTCCCTGTAAAGATGTGGATTCATGTTGTAGTTGTAAAATGCAAAAATATATATTTTTTCTCTATAATTTTTGCTATTCTCTTTGATTGTTCATTATTGCTTTGATTGTGATATAATCAATGTATTTTCAATGATATTTTTCTGCCTAGATTGTCTGGTCGAGCTGCCACTGGTGGAGCTCGCAACTTTAGTTAGGTGTCCTGTATCATTTCTTTGATCAGTTTTTGACGTGGAATTTCAAATAATTATATGTGTGGTTATAATTATATATTAGAGTAAAGATCTTTTTGTACTAAAATTGTTATCAAGATTTGAACACAAGAATGAAGATACACGTTCGGTGGTTTCTTCCGCGAAATTTTGGTTACTCCCTGATTTGTTGTTCCTGTTTTTTGGCAAACCTACCATATTCGTTTGAGTGGGATCGTCTAATAAATCGTTTTTTTTATTTTTTATTTTTCTTTTTTTTCTTCTTTTCATTTCTTTTCTTTTTCTTTCTTTTTTTCCACCACTTTTGTATATTTGATTAATTAATTGCATTTAATATACTTTTTGAATTTTTTAACAAAATTGTGTGTTTTTTTTAATGCATTGTTTTAATATTACTATTTCAAATATTTGTTGTTTCTGAATCTATGTAACTAACTTGATTAATTTAGTTGTCCTCCTTTGTAAATCAGTTTTTTTAACTAAATAGGATAGACGTTAAATAAATAAAAAAAATTAGCATAGTGGATCAGGGTATGTCTATATTAGGGATTTTTCCTATTGTAAAAATTACCAGTTTTACTTACAAAAGCAACATTTTCAGTGTCTTTGTGTCGTTGTGTCTGTCTGCACTCTTGAAGAAAGTGATGATGCTGCTGATGTTGTCTACGCCTCGATTTCAATAGGTAAACTCCATAAAGAATACAGTGGCGTAACTAGCCCTTGTTTTTCAGGAAGGGGGGCGAACACTGCTACTGAAACAATAGCTTCGGGAAAAGTATGGATCGGGTTACAACACAAGGGGGGGGGGGGGTTGGGGGATTCCCTCTACATAGTGCGGTTCTGGGGAGCATAGCCCCAGAAAATGTTTGGTGTTTAACATCGCAAGTAATGGTATTTTACTAGGTTTTAGTTTATTTCGTCGATAATTTAAAAGAGATTGTAAGTTGTTTTTCGTCTTTTTACAAAATTTTGACAAAAAAAAAGACCCTTTGCCTCTTGTTGTTGTTTGGCAGGGGGAAAATGGCGACGAACATCTTCTGGACTAGCAGGTTTCCCACGAGAAATTTACGATTTCAAATTTTGTTTGTATCTAGTCCCATCCCCAAGTTATCACCTTATCAGCCGTGTGGCGATCACTTATCTCGCCTCGTCAGAGGATACGTGTCATCAACCTCACACTTAAAAAAAGTTAAAAGGTTAAGTTCTGTATTCGTAGCCTTGGATTTTTGGTTTGATATAGGTCGTCGATGAAACCGACGCATTTCATGTCTGAAGGGTTTTGTTTTCGTCTTTACGATGTGGACGCAACCAACAACACACGATGGAAAAGAAAGTTCACCGCTTGTTTGGGTCGAGGATTCAAAACACGATCGTTGGTTTCAGAAGGTTAATGACCTGTGTGTGTCGTTTCAAAGCGTGGACAGTGTCTCACTGTGCCACTGTGGTAATGGCTTAATTTAATTTAATTTTTACCGTGGGAATTAGACCTGTTATTGGGCGCAATGCATGCCCCTCTTCAGGGGAATTAGGTATATTGCGGATAGGACATTGTGAAGGGATGTCCGAGGGTGGGTAAGAGGACTCAATCCCTTGCATTCGCATTAACCCGGCTAAAGGAAAACCTCGGAAAAATCCTTGAGTCAGGATTTCCGGTCTCGACGAGATTTTAACCGAGAACCTCCAGATCGCTCGAGCCAGCACAGTCGGCAGAGATCGTCTTATCTGGCAGACAAATTGTTTTTTTTACCTCTGACCTAAGAAGAAACCGTTGAGACATGCCATCTCCTTAAGTACTCAAAAATAAAGTAATAAAAAATAAATAAATTTATTGGAAAGAGTTTGCAACAAAACCTTTTTGAAAACCTCAGGAACCACTCCAGAACATTCAAAACGCAGCATTAAATTTATACTCGCTTGGTCAGAACTAGCAAATATTTTAGTGTGGAAATTCCAAAATTTTGTACCTGTGTTTCAAAATGTTTCGGTAGTGTGTTGTATATTTTAATAAATTTTTTTTTTTATCATGGGAATTAAACCTGTAATTGGGTGCAATGATGCCCCTCTTCAGGTGAAATAGGTATGTTGCGGATAAAGGGCAATGTGAAGGGATGTTCGAGAACCGTTTATGAGGACTCAATCCTGAAAGTCAAAGGAAAATGACTGAAAATTAGTTCAATCAAAGAGGAACTTGAATTTTAAAAAGAGTATTTTTTTTGGGGGGGGGGGGGGGGTGGGACAAAAGCTCCATTTTGGTATTTTTGCTAATTTTGGGCCAATAAGAAAATGAAAGTTCTATGTGCAATACTTAATTTTGAGCTATGATTTTTTTTCTAAACACCTTTATCTCTGGATTGAGTACAAGGGAAAATAATTTTCTGAAATAATGTTCAATGTGCGATTTTTTTATCACGTGGTACAAAATTAGAGGTTTGAACTGGTGGACGAAAAAAATCGTAGGTACATCAAACTATTTTCTCTTATACTTAGTCCAGAGACAAAGGTGTGTCGAAACAATTTAAAAAAATCATAGCTTAAAATTACGTATTGCACCTAGAACTCTTATTTTCTTATTGGCCCAAAATTTTCATATAATGGCCAAAACGGAGCTTTTGTCCCGTCCAAAAAAAAGACGTTAATTTTTTATTTCTTATTCTTTATTACTTTACTTTACTTTACTTTATTCCTATTTCATTCAACCAACTTTCAGTCACTTTCCTTTGACTTTCAAAATATCGGTAAGAGTTCTAGTCTTAACGACTGAGAAATACCTCGGATACGTATTGTGACCTTAGAGAGGAGATATAGAATCGATCTCCTTTAAGATTGTGACAGAATTCATCTCCGGTGAATATTTATGCTATTGGCCAATACACAATTATTGGGAGAGTTTTCAGATTGATTTCCCATATTTTCAGAACATTTTCAGGGTTATTATAGGTCTCCAAAATTTAGAAACTACCTACAGCAATTCGATCATAAACAAAATAAAAAGAGAAAGAAGATGTAAAACAATGCAAGACTCTTGCACGAGGTGGGATAGGACGCCACCTCCCTAGCAACACAACACATTGTTGTCTTGCTCCTAGCAACGCTGTTGTGCACGTTCATCGCACGTGACCAACCGACTCAACTAGTTATAATTGCAAATGAAACTCATCTCTAACATTTCGCCAGCCTTGGACCTCAGCATGGGTTGAAGAAGCGCAGACCCTGACCATGTAGTCGTGGCCAGCGAGCCAGGGGTGGCCAGAACTTCATCAGTCGTGGACAACATCTCAAAACTAAGGAACTGTGGCGATCAGACCCTGTCGTTGCCCGGATTGGAACCGATCTCACAAATTTACATAATATTTTTGTCTAGCTCAAGTCCTTGAACACAAAACCCCTTAATTAAAAGTTAGAAAATCAGTTAATATTTAGATGATTTGTAATTAAACAACAATTATTATTTCACCTTTCTCAGGTCTACTCTACCTACCTCTGCTGGCGTCACCTTTAGGTCTCCGTCCCCGTCTGCGTTCACTTTCAGTAAATATTATGCATATGGTTTAGTGACGTAAGGAGGGCGTGACTAGGTTTACTACTACTACACATATGTAGGCATTTTAACGTTTCACAATATCTGGTTCACTATTGACGGTTACTATGGCGATACATTGGTTTTACATCCTACCTACGAGCTCGTTAAATTGAATAATGGCGACAGACTAATACAGCACTACTACAAGTTTACAAAATTATATTGTGGTTTAATGAAAACTGTCATTAGACAGGTACTTAGCCGTTATTGAGGTCTTTGACGTAATCCTTTATGTATTGGTGTAATGTTATTGACGTTGATGACGTAGCACTATTGGGGGAATTCTTGGGGGATCTTGACGTGGGTACGTAGTAATCCTGGTTATGCGTAGTTAACACTTCCTGAAGATTGCTAATGTATCACTGGTGATCGGCCCCGTATGGGTTACAGTTCACATACACTCCGCTAATTATTGTCTTTGTTTCTTGAAGAGACGGTCGGTACTTGAATGTAGTCTTTTTAAATGAGGTAATAGTAATCAAAAAAAGAGTTAATGACTGTTTATTGCGTACGGTGATTGTCTTTGATGATAACTGTTTTTAGATAAACTTCACGTTGATATTATGGTCAGTAGACACATACAAAATGCAAAAAATGTTCGTAGATATATGGTCAGTAGACACATACAAAAGTACAAAATGTTCGTAGATGAACCTCAATTCTAATGAAAATAAACACACACTTTTGATTATTATGCCTTATTGAACTCCTATATCCGCTCACACTGATCCTATTCACACGACAACTCTAATCTTCCTAACATGAGTTACTATGTCCCGTACCATAGGCACTCATCTAAAACGCACTTTACCGAATCATATCTCCTAGGCACAGGTGAGTTGCCTCCATCTTCACAACTGTGGCTTGATCCACACGTCCTCCTGCAAAACTTGTGTAGAAACACCCCCCACCCTATCGAAGTTTCTCGTTTACTAGGAACTGACCAATTATATGGTTGAAGCAACCTCAACTTGAGACTGGTTTTCTTATGGCAATACCCCTGGACATATGCCCTATGGGTGAGTCTCCTGTTAACTCGCCCCTACCTTAGGACTGGATCTCTACTCTTACAACCACGCAGTTCCATACTCGGAAAGTCCGATAACATCGCCAATTATCTCTGTGTTCGCTCTTGCGAGATGATTTGGCGCGACCTACTGTCGGTGAGCCTGCAGTCCTCCAGACACCCCCATACTACCACCCAGACGAATGTCTATCGTCGACTTACTTTCCTTTCATAAGCCCTTGTTGACATCAATTATCTTTTTCTGAACTGCGTAGCCTTGCAGGTGTTTCTATTTAAACCCGGCCTCGAGATGCTTCGACTACCTTGAAATCAGCCTAGAATTTAGAGATGCTTCTCCAGCTCTCATCTAGTCTTATTACACATCAATATTAATCACAATTAATATTGATTTAAAATTGAAAATACTACTTGATTAGTTAATAAGTCATATAAGAATCTATTCACCCTAATTATAATGGCCATATCGTAATTGGTTTGTATGCAAAGTGGTTAATGTCTAATTGGTCAGTATGCAAAGTGGTTCATGTCTAATTGGTCAGTATGCAAAGTGGTTGGTGTCTAAACGGTCAGTATGCTAAACTACTTGCAGTTGACATGCAAATCAGCTCTTAAACTGTTGATATGGCAAATATAAATGAAATAAAAAATGAGAAGGGGTAGGCCACCCCTATCGCGACAGAACTTTATAAAAGTTAAGTTGGCCGTCAAGAAACGGAATGTTTTTTTGATTTGAAAACAATTTTCGTGACTTGTGTTTTAATATCTATCATCTTGCTAATTAAGCAAATCAAATTAGCAAGGGAACGCTACGATTCCAGCCGAAAATGTGCGTTCGTATTTTTCGAACTTCGCCTACATTTTGCAACCAGTCAAGATATGTTTTGTGCATTCTCAGGAAGGTGATACCGACCTTTTTATGACCTATTTTGGTCACTCAATTTTTTTAAATTATCGACCAAAAATTGCAATTTTTATTGAATTATTTTGAGAACTCGCACGAAAAGAAATCTGTGAAAAACGGCTGTGTACGAGAAATAAGTATTTATATTATATCATTTCTGTCGAAGGGTGAAAACAGATCAGGAAAATGTTTATTTCCTTTCCTGTAACACGAAAAGTACGAAAGTATTGCATTCTAGCACCCAAGCCTTTTAAAGGGGCTGTTACCCGTAGGCGCGTAGGAACGTTTTGAAAGTTGGGGGAGGGGGGCAAATCATTAGAAGATTTTGTTGGCCGCAGATGGGATCTGGGGCGAAGTCCCAGCCGCCGAAGGCGAAAAAAGTTTCACCATACTACAGTTATTTCGTCATGTTTTATTACTGCACTCGAACTCTGTAAACGATGTTTTACTGCAACTATCTGCGATCTAAAAACTCAAAATAAGAACGTGAAGTGGCCAATCTAAGTAAATTTCAACCAAATTTTTTATGTAATGACGAAGCACACAGCCAAATATATTCGTTTTACCAAGGTGACTGTCGAATGTATAAGTGTAAGTGCATATTTTCTACATAAATTCTGGGATTAATATTTAACTCACGTAAGTTTGCCCCTTGCCCTCCCCCCCTGGACCAAACTTGGGGGATGCATTGCCCCCCCCCCCCCCGGTTCTGCAGTTCCAAAAC
>JAMZAV010005929.1:0-69487 GCA_024449915.1 Sweltsa coloradensis | reverse complement strand
CAATAAACTAGAAGCTTCCAAACGGCTTTTTTCAGGCGCGTTGTTGGATGAGCGTAATTTTTTTTAAACGAAAACAAGCGTAAAATAGAGATTTTCATGAGAAATAATTTTTCGATGACGCTCAAATTTCACACAAAGATATTAATTCATAAAATTAAGGTTCTGTGAAAAAATCATTACAATCGGATAAAGCATGTAGGTTTTATAGGTCGAAGAAATTAAAAAATCAAAAAAAAATCGTAAAATTGCGATTATCACGAGACATAATTTTTTAATTGGGCTCAAATTTTACACGAATATATAAATTCATAAAATTAAGGTTCTGTGAAAAAATCATAACAATCGGACAAAGCATATAGCCTAGGTGTAAAAAGTCGAAGAATTTTTTTTTAAATCAAAAAAAATTGTAAAATTGCGATTTTTATGAGAAATAAATTTTCGATTGCGCTCAAAAACGTGGCAGTTCTAAGTTCAGAGATTTTGAAGGCCTCCATAAAATTTCATCTCAATCGGAGTATCGGTTTAGCCGGAATCGTGTTAACAGACAGACAAAAATACAAAAAAAAAAAAAAAAACATTCCGGATTTTTTTCTCCAGTGTAGTGAAATGGAATCTTCGCTACGCTCATCCAAAAAGTGTTTTCTTGGGAATCGATCCCGAATCGGTTCTAGGTCACAATGATCGATTTGTAATCCCTACATCAGACTGGTGAACTGTGGTTAGCCTATGTGAGCTTGTGTTTGGCCCTACCCTGTTAACAAACATAGGACTAGGCACTAAAATTGTTCAAAATATTTTTTTGTAAGAGTGAAACTTTAGGCTATTCATTCATTGCATTGTAAATAAAACATTTTTCTTGTACATTTTAGTTTTCTTGTTTTTTTTTGTTTTTTCTTGAAATGATGCCATAATAATTGGGGGTCATGTTATATTCGAGATCGTGCTATATTCGGTCCAATACGGTACTAATCCTTCATTCATTGCTATTGATGTTGATAATACTGTCTAACTGTCTAGGCTATTTTTTTTTTAAATGTGGGTACCTACTACGTATCGTCATTGACGTTAATGTTTAAAATTTTCACATGGAAAATTAACTTCTTGATTCAGGTGCGACAAGCCACCATCTATACTAAAACAAAATTCAAAGAAATGGGAGAGCTAGGTAAACTTGTAATAATTATTAGGCTCTAAAGTTAAAAGAAACAACGAACCCCATTACTACGAAATTAAATCATCATTCATCTTTAGTCTATACTGAAAAATGTTTGGTGGTCCCGCCCAAAATCATATAATATGTCCGAAATTTGTCAGTACAACAAAGAGTTATTATTTATTATTTGAAATGAACTAATATTTTCACCCATGACTGTAATCGAACACTGTTACAAGTTACAACTAAATTTATCTCGTGAATCATAGATTTGATGGAATTCCTAGCCGCTCAAAAGTCCCAAAACGGATTTTTCTGATAGCGATCTATTTTACGGTAGGGTATAGCCTGGGCCTACAATACAATCAGGGCACCAAACCGGTTTGAACCGGAAAAACTCAATATTTTACAAAACGTAATAACCGTAATTCAGAATTTTGGTTATTTTTGGTTTATTTTGGTTCAGGGCAGTTGCGGATTACAAAGCCTCAAAATTGCCAAATTGCAAAAATTGCAACAAAAAAAAGGACTTTTTTCCCTTAGTTCGACTCATTTGTGCATTTCTTGTATACAGCGTACAAAAAACCTTTCAAAAACAAAATTAGTTTGCCGAGATGTGGAGATTTTTTACTTATAAAATGTAACTTTCTAAAACGTAATGGGTTCAAACTTCAAACCAATCAGTTATGTTTAGGGTGTCAGCCGAACCGAACCGAACCCAAAACTAAACCGAAATAATTGTCTTAAACTGAAAACCATACCGCGCGGCCAGCCGTTGTGACTGCAGCAGAAGGTCTCGTAAACAATGCTTACCTCATCTTTGTCAGTGTCTTTGAGAAGGTCTTTCTTTGCGGAAGTCTTAGCTCTGTGAAGTTTGATTTTTTATCAGATATTTTGACAGTTCAACTGATAGTTTCTTTCATTTACAGCTTTATTCGAGTCCGATATTTTATTACTTGATAACATGAATGATATATCTGGTGTAGAGATAATAAGTAGTGGGCATGCGCGTGAGCCTTGCTGAATGAAATGGTAAGGTAATAATAAGACAGGAGGTGACAAGAGGTAGGCAGAGCGAGAGCGACAAGGCTTGACCTTGAGCGACCCACAAATACGTTTTTTGAAAACACATTGATGCGTTATAGGTAGAGATGTGCAAAAATGGTGCCAACGAAATTCGCGATTTTTTTAAAGTTGCAATAATCCCTTCAAATTCAATTTGCACATGAATCTCCTGGATTATGATTGAATGGTACCAATTTCCAATTCGCGAATTTTCGCGAAATTTTAGTTGATACCGCGAACTAGTGGCGAAATTAGCAATTATGTCTTAAAACGCGAATTAGGTTACGAAATTTAAAAAAAAAATCAAAGTTTTGGTGGAGGTGCCGGGTACGTAGTCGAAATTAAATTAGTCCTGTCTGGTACATATGGTGGAGGTGCCGGGTCATACAACGCGATTGTGAGATCGTAATCATCGTTTGAACGAGAGTAAGCTCAAAATACTTCATATCCATATCAAAAGACATTACATAAAAAATTAATAATTTCGTAAATTTGGTGGAGGTGCCGGGTAGCCGAAATTAATTCTGGTAAAAACTGTCGGAAACTTAAAAATGAAGGCTGAAATTGAGCTTAAAATTAAAACTGATTCTGAACTTCACTCTCATGTGTTTGTTTTTCTTTCAAATCATTAAAATCAATCAAATTATCCTGAAACTTGTATTTTTTTTAGTTTTTTAGTTTTGCATGAGAAAATTGTGATTTTTGATAAATCGCGACAAATCGCGAATTTTTATTTTTAAGGCGCGAATTTTCAAACTTTTAAAAACCATTTTTGCACATCTCTAGTTATAGGTTGCTAAAAAAGGGCATAGCCCCATTCACATTTAGTGTCTAGCAAATGGTTGCACTATGCAGATGCACCACATTTCAAATTTCGTCTCCAATTTGTTATCTGTGATTTTGTAATCAGAATTCTTCGCCAGTGGATGTTGTTCCCATCGCATAGGTCATGAGCGCAAGCTTTTACAAAAACGTGTGAGACGGGTGTTCTTCCGGAAATACTGTAGCATTAATCTCTGTATCTCGCACCGTATGCATCAAAGATTATACAAGGCCTACTGTATGCATGATCATGTTGTAGGTCTCGCAGTAGACACATTGAACAATAGGGAGACTAATGATGGATTATTTAAAGATAAATCAAATATAAATATTACTGATAATTTTAACAATATAAAAATCAAGGATACTGGGCCCAGTGGCGGCCCGACCATACAAATTCGGGGCCATGGCCCCGCGGAAAATAGGTGGGTGGGTGGTCAGCTCAGGGTGGGTGGGGGGGGGGGGGGTGTGGACGTAAGTAGGCAAATTAATCATTGAGTGTTTGCTATATAAATATGAGCTATAAAAGTAATAGTATCGTACCTATATGATGATAACTTCCCGAACAAGCCAATACTCGTGTCAGATGGGAATGTAATTGTGATGGTTTTAAAATGCGCGCTCAAAAGATCGTGACAAATAAACTGAAAAAGAGCAAAGACTCCCAAACGCGCCCGGTGGGTATGGTGTCCGCAAGGGTGGTGGTGGGCCAGGGGGACAGGTGATTCCAAGATCTCTAGCCAAGCTTTTAACATTTGATAGTCCTATTTTCTTCGGTTTCTTCTTGAGCCAAACATTTTTGTTACGAAACGCATGAATTAAGACCCAACCCCAATCGAACTCAAAGACGAGACCTTCCAGGACAGTATAGCGCCCACCCCACGGGAGTAAAGGTAGCGGCCGCTCCAGTAGCCTAGGGGCAAAGAAAGTTATTATTGAGAAAAAAATATGATAGAGGATAAAAGAAAAAACACGGCAATTCGAAAGAGGGTGTCACTGTAATGGGATTTAATACAAGAAAACCATACCAATGTTTATGAATGAACCTACATATTGCTTGCGTAGACACAAGAAAAAAGTGTAATACACTGATTTGTATTAGCGCTGTGGTAAGACAATTAATTAAAATATTTAAATACATTAAAAATTGAAAATTACAACACCCCTAAAAATATAAATAACATTATTGGATATTATGTGGACATATCCAACTATTGCTATCTCCGATGAAATAAAATAAATGTACAGGTAAATCAACTCCACTCAATTATTTATATGCATATGTTACTTTAGAATAAATAGTTAAGTTGTGAATAGAATACTTCTGACTTCAGAGGGAATCGAACCCTGGACCTTCTGCATTGGAAGCAGATACGCTAACAACAACACCAACGAGCCCCACAAATATAAATCAATATTAAAAATTGAGAAGAGAGAGCCTAAATATCCTGGTAATGTCAATTCGACTGCACAGAAACTACATTATTTTGATGTTGCATTTAGCCCACTACCTTTTTTCTAAAACGCACCAAATGCACTATAAAAACATGATTTAAAAATTTTCGCGCTGCGGCGCTATTGTTTTATTTCAATACCCGGACAAGATTCTTGTGGACGCCCTTGCCGGTGGGTATGCTGTTTGCCACGGCGTATCCAAGGGCTCACCTGAAAACGTATTTTAGGACACCAAAATTGGGTGCATGGGCGCCCGCAGAAGGGGGTGCCCCCTGGCCCCGAGCAAGCAGAAGTGCTAATTTGCCCTCATTTGATTGTGTGGATTTATTATTAAACTTGTACAGTCAATTTCTTTACTGATGAACATTTGTTAAATTTAATGGTTGACAATTTTCTGCGAGATAAGTAGCTTATTGTGTCTTTTACCTGCAATAGTTCGTCTTGAGTGTTGAAAAGAATCCATGGATTAATGCGAGTTTTGACCGTCACAATAAAAGGCTTGCAAAAGCAAAGATGTGAAAAGTCAAATAACCTCAGTGGATAAAAAAGCTAATAACCGCCCAACTCAATGTTGAGAATCTGAAGCTTTTGACTAAAGGGCAAAACAAAATGGGGGGGGGGATATTTTGAAGGTTTCCTTTTGGTGGTTTTCTAGTTTCGAGTATCGACTGCACAAAAACTTTCATATTTTTGGTATTGTATTCAGCCCACCGCTTTTTTCTAAAACCCACCAAACGCATTCTAAAAATGTGATTTTCAACTTTTTCGCCTGCGGCGCTATTGTTGGGGGCTCCGCCCCCCAAACCCCCTGAGCCTGCCCAACGAAAGTACAAACTATAGCTTTTACCCCCCCCGCCAAAATTTCTGCGGCCGCCCATGCGTGTGGGTGGGTGTAATGCTATAAAGTTGGCCCCGCGGGATTTCAGGGGTTCAAGCCGCCACTGACAGGGCCCTAGTGTTCATCGTAATGACGTTTGACTGTATTAGAATTATTACTGGTACTTCTACTACGTAGTTCTAATAAACTAGGAAAACGCTTAAGTCCCGCCGCGTTGTTGGATGAGCGTAATTGGTGCATTGAGCTGCCATGTGTTATGTGGATTTTCTGTTGTTCTGTGAAAAAATCATTACTAAGTTGAAGATTTTTTTAAATTAAATTAAATTAAATAAAAAAATAACTTAAATCTTAATTTTTTTTAAATTACTAATCGTAATTTTGAAAAGGAAAAAAAAAACTTGAATATTGAAATTTTCATAAGAAATAATTATTCGATTGCGCACAAATTTTACACGAATATATTAATTCATAAAATTAAGGTTCTGTGAAAAAAATCATTATAATAGGATAAAGCATGAAGGTGTTATAAGTCAAAGAGTTGTTTTAAAAAAGAAAAGAAAATGTAACATTTCGATTTTTATGAGAAATAGTTTTTCAATTGCGCTCAAATTTCACACGAATACCTAAATTCATAAAATTAAGGTTCTGTGAAAAAATCTAAAAAATCGGATAAAGCATGTAGGTGTTAAAAGTCGAAGAAATTTTTAAAAAATTGAAAAAAAATCGTAAAATTGCGATTTTCATGAGAAATAATTTTTCGATTGCGCTCAAAAACGTGGCAGTTCTTGGTTCAGAGATTTCGAAGGCCTCCATAAAATTTCATTGCAATTGGAGTATCGGTTTAGCCGGAATCGTGCTCACAGACACACAATAATACAAACAGAAAAAAAAAGAAAAACATTCCGGATTTTTTTCTCCAGTGAAGTGAAATGGAATCTTCGCTTCGCTCGCTACGCTCATCCAATAATAATACATATTAATTATGTCGACAAAATGAAATCAAAGACAGATTCAAAGACTATACAATAACTTGTCAACACTACTGACCTTGATTCATGGCCTGAGTGATGGGACAGTTCTTGTGAGCGAGCAGTAGTGTCTTGAGTTGTGCAACCTCTGCCCGCAGCGAGGTCACTTCACTCTGCAGGTGCTGATTGGTCGCATGCATCTCCTCCGCTCGTCGCTCCAACTCGTGAACCCACGTCTTGCGCTTCTCCCGGCATCGCATCGCTGCCGCCCTGTGGACATTTAACCTTGGTTAGTATATAGCACAGATAAAAAAATGAAAGAAATTCATGTTTAGAGTTGCCCCACTCAGTCACAAAAGGGACTGTCAGTGGTAGACCCCCTCACCCTCGCAGCTCTCCACGCCCCCCGAAACCCACGTGCAGCACACAAAAGTAGGTGCGCTTGTTTTGAACTGTGTTAATAAACCGGGGTGACTTTGACGTCGATGTGAGTTATTTACAGGCAAAAGGGATTCGACATTTTCAGCATATTAAATCAACCCAAAAATTAAAAAAAAATCCTTTTCAGCAGGGTACGAACCCCGATCCCCCAATTGCCTGTAGGGGCTTACCCCGAAGATAAGGGAGACAGAAAAATTCATAACAACGGTTTGTTTGCTAATTTTTTCAAACAACAGCGTAAAAAAAACCCCCACACACTAAAACTTTAAAAATTTGAAAGGAACAAACAAAATGAAACATATAATTAAGCAATAACCCTAAAGAAAAAAAGCAAGCGGAATTTTTTTTAAAAATTTTATGTTGGTTGACTGGTGCCTTGTTTGTAGGTGAATGTGTGCACTCTATAGGATGTTTTGGTTACCAAGGTAACTGAATTTGTGGAAAAAAATGGCTTTTTGAATAAGTCGTTGTGGAATTTATCCCGATTATTTACAGTTATTCTCTAAAATTCTTATTTTTTTACTTAAAAACATCAAGAAAGACTGCGTGTATAATAGGTTATGGGCCGAAACAGTAAATTTACTTTTAAACAGTGAAATACTGTGTGTGCACGATTGCGAAGGCCGGTTTGATTTAGGTCTGAGAAGCGTGATGCACAAAAAGCTTTGTTTGTATTTGAAGCTTAGGCTAGTTGGTTTTTTTTTAAAGTGTTTATTTTTGGCGAACTTTGGAAAGGTGAGCCTAGCAGCTGTAGAAGAATTTTTTATTTGGCGTTTTGAAAAGGGTAAGAGTGGGGGGTTGTGTAGCTTTTTAACCCCATAGGAGAATCGGAGGGGAGGGGTGTAGATTCCGGGGATTAAATTTCGTGAAGTAGGCAAGGATAGCCAGACATCTTTAAATATCAAAAAATGGCTTCTGGAGGAAACTTTAGCATGGAACACAGTTTCACCTTCCCAAGCTGACAATGCGTAATTAAAGTTTTGGATGGTGAGGGTAAAGTCAGAAATGTTGCTGAGAGAATGCTGGGAGGCCATAACGGGGTAGAAGACGTGGAAAATGGCCACATCAAAACGGGGGAAAAAGGAGATCGAAAAAACAATTTAAAGCACTTCACTGATATAAGGCCAGTCAGTGACGAGTTAATTTGTGATATCAGGACTTCGAAATCGCTAAGGAAGCAGGGCAAACACTCGATAGACATGCAAGACAATTTCTTTATGGCAATGCTGAAACTTCGTAAAATAACTCATCTAAACAAAAAGTGAGAGAGTGTCACTGTTTATTGCAGCAAAATAGGGAACTTGAATAGATTTTTAAAGAAGAATACATAGCTTTTAGGACAAGCAACTATCAGGGATAGTTTGGACGGGACTTCACCCAGATATGAAATCCTCATAAGACTTCACGTCCAAAACAGAATTTACGATGGCAGGGTAAAGAAATGTTACTGAAGATGAAGTGAGAGAAGCGAAGTGATGAAGGAAGCAGCACACAAAGCATAAAGGCTTTAGGCAAGAGCAAACTCAAAAAAAAAAATATGAGATACGTGAGTGGGCCCTAGATTGATGATGTTCGGAGTTCAGAAATGATGTGGGAAGAAAACCCCCAAAGCCCGGAAAGGGGAGACAGTACAATTTTTGGTGTTATGATGTGGCGGGAAGGACTTTTTGCTGCCAAATGTCCCAAGCGTGAAGAACGGGAGAAAAAAAAAGGCGAAGCAAAAAAAGCTAATGCGACAGTAGTAACCCGGGAGCAGTTCTTTGTGGTTTTAAAAAAATGTGCCAAACAAGGAGGAGTTTGGGTTTCTCGACGCGGTGCTTCTGGGCCACATGACTCATCGGAGGACCCCCATACAAGCTTTGAAGAAATGCAGGAGAAATTTAAGTGGGGGATGGAAGTCCGCTTTGATTCGGGGAAAAGGGAGAGTTACTCTAAAAGTCAGAGAAGTGGAGGTAAGGAATAGAATTCAAGGAAGTTTTTTTAGTGCCTGAACTCCAAGGGCAACTTTATTTTCCCCGGGACAGATTGAAGAGAAGGGTCTCAAAATTTCAGCGTTCCCAAGGGGGGTCAAAATTCTACTGGAAGAGAGGAGGTTTTCCCAAACGCACAGGGTGTCAAGACTTTTTCTATGCATACAGGTGGTGTACAATTAAAGAATACAAAATAGACATCACAAGAAAAATGAAGGGATCAAGAGTGTCGCTCTCTACCGGAAGCAGGCTAGGTCATCCCAAAGAGAAAGGTTAATGAAGCTAGATGTCATTAGGAGTTAAGGAAGGATAGAAGAGAGAAGAGTTTTCCAGCATTTAAGGAAAGATGAGACGCGACAAATTCCCAAGGGCGAGGGGGAGAAGGAGAAAAAGTACTAGCCGCATTCACCCGATTGTGGGTCCATCACACCATGTCGGGGGGGCCAGAAAGTTATTTTCCCGTTCATCGATGAGGCGCCCGATAGTATCGGCAGTTGCCAAAATAGGAAGAGTGATTCCCATCGGAATTTTAAAAAGTACAAGGAAAGATCAGAAGTAGTAATGGGGGGAAGATTAAAGAAAATACAGACTGATCAAAGGGGGGGAATACACAGGAGAAGACTTTCGGAAAATTTTTGGGGGAAAAATGGAAACTGATAGGAAGCCCTTTCCCCACACACCACAGCAAAATGGTTGGCTGAACGAAATAACCCACTCTCGGGAAAAGTGATGAGGTTATGATATCGAAGCGGGGTGCCCGCTCTTTTGGGCGGGGCGTCAAAACAGCGCTATGTACGCAACAGATGCCCTTCAAAGCCACTTGACTTCCCCCACACATTTGGGGGTGTGGCGGATAAAGATCTACTGAGGAGGATGGGAACAATCAGGAATTTGGGGTCAAACTTGGGGGTGGATACCGACGTTTAACGGAGCGGGAAGCTTGGGCCAGAGCACAGGAGTGTGTGCTATTTGGTACACGAAGGAATCAAGGGGTACCGTTTGTGGGAATCAAGGAAAGAAAATCTCAGTAGCGAGATTAAAATTCCCGGGGAACACGTATTTCCCTTTTAAGTCTGCGAGTCACCAAAACCCAAATAAGAGAGATCCCAGGTGTTGTTTCCCAAAGGGGGAGGGTAGATCCCGGAGAGGTGTAGTTTCCCGGAGAGTACCAGTCAAGGAGAGGGCCAGATCAAGGAGAGGGGCAGCCCAAAAAGAGTTTCCAGACCAGGAGGAGGTCAATCCCAAAAGGAAGATCCAAATGAGAAGAGGGAAATAGTCCCCAAAAGGGGGTCCAGGTGCGGTAATGGAACCAAAACCTGGAGAGCTACCATTGAGGCGATCCGAGAGGGGAGGGTTCCCCAAAAAGTGTGCAAGCTGTAAAGGTCCAGGTGCGAAGTAAAGGGGCCCGGGAAACGGAACACGGAGACCGTGGGAGGTGTCAGGGACCCCAGGCAGTGGAGTGGAGAGGCAAGTTTGGGAAAAGTAAATAACATGGGGGCCCAATCCACCTGGGAAATAGTAAAGGGGGCCTAGGGAAATTAAAAGTAATAGGGAGTAAGTGGGTGTTTTCCTAAAGAAAATTGATGGAAAAATTGTTAGATTTAAAGGAGGCTAGTAGCGCAGGGCTTTGACAGCGGTAGGGATAGATTATCAGGAAAACCTTTGTCCAGTGGGACACGAAAACTTGAGAATCTTGTGGCCATAGCTATAGAGAATGACTGGGAATAGCCTCTTTAGTAGTTGGGGGGTATCTTAAAAAGTGATTTAGATATGTTATTTATGGGAAAACCCCCCTTTTTTTGCTTGATGGAGCAGAAAATATGTTTTCAATCTCAAAAAGAGCATATATGGTTTTTTTAAAAAAAGTCTGGGCGTAACTGGGAACCATCACTTTCACGGATTTTATCAAACTAGGGGGATAGCCAAAAAAGGGGAAAAAATCCGTCCGTTTATGTTAGAAGCGGAGTGATTATGGCAGTGTATGTAGATGATTTCATGTTAATAGGAACTAGAGCTTCTGTAGACCAAGCCCAAAAAAAAAAAAAAAGAGTTATCTGATCGTATGCAAATCAAAAACTTGGGTGATGTTGCCAATCTACTATCTATGACAGTCGAGAGACCGTCCAGGGGAGAATTGAATGTAAATCAACAGTCATATATATAGATGAGATATTAGAAAGTTTTTCTATGTCAGATTATGTAATGTAATTGTTACAATCATGTTAATGTCAGGATTGGTATGTTATGTTGATTGAAAAATTATATATTTTCATTTCGAGGAGAGGTATTAGAAATTGAAAGGAACATAACAAAATGAAACATATAATTAAGCATATAAGCCTAAAGAAGAAAAGCAAGCGTGATGATATTGTTTAATAATCTTATGTTGGTTGTACTGATTGCCTTGCTTGTAGGTGAATGTGCTGCACTCTATATGTGATGTATTTGGTTACCGAGGTAACGTGAATTGTTGACGAATAAAAATGGCTTTTTGAATCAAGTCTGTTGTGTGAATTTATCCCGATTATTTACAGTTTATTCATCTAAATATTCTTAGGTTTTACTTAAAAACATCAAGAAAGACTGCGTGTATTAATAATAACATCCCATCCGGTTCGGTTCCTACTAACCTGACTGGAACTATAGGTAGGCTGCATTGTATGGACAGTGCTTCTCTCATGTTTGGCAGTGTCTTTGTGTAGGCAGTCTCTGTGATTGTAACAATTCATTTCAGTTTTTCTTCTGATACCCGGTATAATGGATTTGGATGGCTTTGTTCATTTGCAGAGTTATTTGAATCTCCAATATTTATTACCGGTATGTGACATGTTGACATGAATGACATTCAAAAGAGAAGAGAGACAAGATGACAAATAGTGAGCGAGCACTGCTAATAAAGCCTTCGAGTTCGATGGTATTGAGAGTGAGAGGATGGAGACTAGCGTTGATCTTGAGCGACATGAGATGAATACACAGTTCAAGTGAAGATTGCAGAAGTATCTGTCGACGACAGTACATGATGATCTTTTCGGTAATCCTAGCTAGGCCTACTACAGTGTAACGCTAGATCCTGTTCCATACATCGTGAGCCGTCATACGCAAAAACATTTGCATGTGCAACTGGTCTGTGTTATTTTTTGCGATTCTAATAATGTGTATTCAATAGGGTTGCCGTCGATTATCAAATTATAGATCGATAATCGATTTCAGTAATATGATATGCCAATTGTATCAAGTATTTTTATTTATTGTTTAAATTTTTTTAGGGCAATGATATCGATATATTTTGATATGATTATTGATTCCACGCCTCCGATTATTGATCACCATTTCCACATCGAACGGCAACCCTAGTATTCAATGATAGTAGGCCTAATCCCAACACTTGTTTTTATCAATTGAATTATAATTTTATAATTTTTCATTGAAAGGAGATGGTGGTATTTTTGCTCCCAAATGGCTACGTCTAGACATGTATTTTTGCAGTGTAAAAGATAGATCAATTAATATTAGATACAATTTTGTGCATTATGTTAGTTAATGTAGGGCCTATGTTAGTATGAAGTAGTAGTATGTCTATGTAAGCCCCTACGTAGTGACATTAAAGCTAGGTTTCAAGGATTCTAGAAAGCATGTTCTTTGGCAAGACTATAGAAATGAGCTTATGCGCCGGTCGGTAGACGTATGTTAATAGACGAGTAGGGGGGTTTATACAGTTATACGGGTTGATCTTCAAATTCAAGTTATGCTTAACTTTATTATTCACTGTAATTTTTACCTCCTTCTTACAGAAAGCGACTGAAAATAACAATGTAACCAATTTAAAAAATCTATTAGGATCGTACAGGAACCATTTTCGAACCCGTTATTCCTAATTTACAAAATGTAGGGGTGTGCGAAGCTTCGAAATTATCGAATCCGAATCGAATCTTTTAGTATTCGAATTCGATTCGTTGGTCGAATCCGAAATCGTAAAAATTCGAAGTATTCGAAAATTCGAATCCGGCGCCAAACTCCCGAGAAACTCGCAAATATATCGATAGGTCGATTTAATAGTTTGCAATCGATCACGTGATAACATGTCCGCCGCGTACGTAAACGAAGAATTTCCGTTCGCGTCTTGTTGTTCAACAAAACGCAATGTTTTTCTCGCACGTAGCATTCGAAAAACAACAGTGCGCTCTCCTCTCTTCTCTCTTGGACGATGCTGGCAGGCTGCCTGCAGGCGATGCGCAAGGCCCTACGGCGCAGCGCGCTCTGTCTCTCTCACTCACGCGAGCCCTAGCCGGCCGGCTGCCGGCTCGGAAGACAGGCGGGCGCCGTGTTTACGTCAGTCAAGTCTCCCTTCACATAGCGATGCGTTTGCATTGAAAGATGCCCATCTCCGAACTCGTACGTAATAATAAGTGCGGGTCTATGAAAAGGCCAGCGGATACAATAAATGTTATGTTTAGGCCTACTAATGAGCTCTTAAATGACAGCAAGAAATTTCCTCGCAATGTTGTCTTGAAAAGTAGAACAATGCCAAAAGATAAGATAGGCCTACCGCGCGAGATAAATACTTCGCGTTCAGAGAAGGCTGGATGGATGAAGGTGTTGTTCATTGGCTGAAGATCTCACGGAGTCCCGAAAACATGATAAAAACAATGGAAAACATCACGGGACCATACTTGTTCCGTGTGAGGTAAACTAATTTTGGATTCGGATTCGAATTCGGATTTGCGAATCTTTTTGCTTGGGATTCGAGATTCGGATTCGAAATTAAAAATTGGATTCGCACACCCCTAGTTAAATGATCCAAGATTGTGAAGTAACAAACCTGTTTCTCTCTCTGAACTTGAACTTCTTGCTTCCTTCTTCCTCCCCACTCCCGCTCCCGTAGCTGGACCCTCCTCCTCTTTGTTGAGTCCTGTGGGAAGACGGCGACGGGACGGTTGTCAGATCCAGTGCGGGAACTCTTGTCTTCTCTTGTGGCTCGCAGTCGGCAGAGGGGATTCGGCCGTTCTTCTTCAACGCTTGCTTCAGTTTCTACCAGAGTAAGAAGATAAAGTTGGCGAAAGTACGCTTATTGAGTCATGCACAATCTATGTTGACCGAACGATGTCTGTTTGGTTAATACTTCACAATGGTGTGATGATCTGCTGTAACGTTTCTCTATACTGTAGTGCTTCCCAAACTTTTTAAAACAACAAATTTTTGCCACCCATTCAGCAGTAACTTTATGTATACATAAGGAGGGGGTCAAGAAATGTTATAATGAGGAATGTGCAAGGGGTGCTCTTGTTTTCGAGCTGTGCTACTGACGGCGGTGACGTTGACGTCGATGCGAGTTATTTTCAGGCTTAAGGAGTTCGACAGTTTCAGCTTATGTAAATCAATCCAGAAATTTAAAATCCACCTCAGCAGGGTATTGAACCCCGGTCTCCCAATTGCCGTTCGGGTGCTTTACTCCCAAGCTACTGAGACGGTCTACTTCATAACATCCGGATTGTTTGTGCATTGTAGATCTGAATAGATTGGAACAGTACTGCAACAATTCTGCTGCCTTCGAACTGACCATCTAAACAAGATTTATCATGTCATTAACTAGCGCAGGTTTGAGCGAGGGTTTATTTCTCAATTTCATGAATTGAGAAAACTCCCGTAGGTGTAATTGATTTTATGTAAATCAATCCAGAAATAAAAAAATCAATAGGTTAGTAATGACATTATAAACCTTGTTTAGATGGTCAGTCCAAAGGCAGCAGAATCGTTGCAGTACTGTTCCAATCTATTCAGATCTACAATGCACTAACACCCAGATGTTATGAAGTTAACCGTCGTCGGTAGCTTAGGGGTAAAGCACTCAACCGGCAAGTGGGAGACCGGGGTTCGATACCCCGCAAAGATCGTTTTGGTGTCCAGAAGATACTTGATTGTATTCAAGCTTATTGGAGAGAGGGGTCGGGGTTTTTTACAACGCTCTTCAAAATTAGAGGCTATATAGAATTCAACTGAAATTGGAACAGTTCAGTAGAAAATCATTCTTTTCAATTTTTCAATTTCTTGGCCCTAGCGGGGCCAAAGAACATAGGGAATAGGTAGGACCAGATATTGATTGGTCGCAACTCGCAATATTCAAACTACATATTGATATGAAAAGGCTAAATTTAAATTTAAAATAGGTCTACAAAGTTCCCAAGACACAAATTTTTAATGAACCGCTCAATCTGCAGAACGAATATTATTAAAAATTTACAGTCAAGATATTTTTCCACTGAAAGACCTTGAACACGCCTATGGCGCGAGACACAAAGCACAATGCATCACTCCTGCATTGTAGGCAACTTTCATTGCATGTGTGTATTTCTATTTTCTGGATAGAACACTCGCCTGGCATGTTATGTGTGACAGTATGACGCAGCTGTGTAGTCCCGTTCTAGTTCAAGGCTCGTCTCTATCACAATGCACCCCCCGTATCAGTATAACTCATTCTGTAGTGTTTGTTGTGTAGTGGAGTGGTGCTTGTCACCGTCAAACCGTCAAAAATTACAGCCCCAATATGTACAGTAGACAGCATTTCCATACAAACTAAACTAAAAACACACGGTGTAGTAAGTCTATTTTACAACAATGTTCTATTTCCCATTGCGAACGGCACGTAAAGGTAAATACAGAGCGCCACTTTATTTGTTACTAGCTGCTGTACTTACAAGTAAGCCTTTATTAAAATAACGTAAATTTAACTAACCATCTTGGCCAACGCCAGCCCGTTTTCCGGCGAGGGTGTGGGTGTAGTGGCACTAGTGGTGGCGACTGACTTTGTTGACTTCTCTTGCACTAGTTGCAGTAGCTTTCCGTCCGGCATTCGCAAGAACAATGTCATGCTCTTGCCATCCACGTTGACCGTCTCTTTTCCCACAGCTGAAAACAGGGAGCGTGACCTCGTTAAGATACGTCATGCATACCAACATACATGAGGTGCTTCACACAAGTTTAATTTCTACTTCTGTATTTAGATTGAAGAAGGGTTGATAGGTTGGGAAAGCAAAGGAATGAACAAAAGGATGACAATGGGTACCAGAGTTCTCAAGTTACCCGAGTCCATACCAAGGATTCGAATCTTCTTTTAATTAAAATGGGCACTATGATTTTTTGCAAAAGGAAACATCATCAACACACTCAAACACTGCCAATTCATATGAATGAACGAGTTGTGGTAATGGAAACTACTTCAAAATACAGTAGTTCAAATTTGTGGATCACTCATTGAGTCATTGAACTGTTGGTCAGTCTTCATGGACACAACTTTTTAATTCTTAAAATTTATGGTTAGGCCTATTTAGTTAAATTTTAATAGAGTTATCAATTGAATTAATAATTGATATATTGGTGTGAAATAGGATCCAATAGCTTACCTTCAAAAAGTGATGGAGGCTGTTGAGTTTCTTGAAGAATAGTAACATAAATATATACAAAACACAGAAAAACACGAGACGTTTCGACACAAGGTCTTGTTCACTCAAGAGAGAAAGGAAAATGGCCACTGATTGCAAAAATCAAAATGGCGGCTAAGACTAAACTAAGTCAGAGAATATGTACAAATTTACAAGGTGCTGTTGGTGGGTGGGGCTGTGACAGGTAGGGGAGGAGCCAAGCGGATGTTCAGGTTAGGTGGCAGTCTGGATTGGGTAATCCACTGATGTGCTAACTCCCATCTTCTGAGTTCCCCTGGCTTGAAGCTGGCAGGAAGTGCTTGTTGGTTGGTTGGTTGGTGTATTTGGCAGGTCAAGCAGCCATTGCCACCTTGGTAAGGGTAGGATCCAGTTGGTTCATTAGTTTGTGCATCCTTTTCACGGCAGTCTCTCTTAACGACTAGGTCCGCGATGTTGGGGGGGCGTCTGAAAGTCACTCTTGGCAGGGTCTTGACCAGGTTCTGGGTTTTGGTGGAGGACAACAGTATATGTAGGCTGCTCTTCAAAATGCCGTTGAGTGCCCAAGTCCTGGGTGTCACTGAGTGACCAGAGGTATGATGTCATTGGATGGAGAGGTGGTCTGTTTGACTGGTCTATTTATGCGTTGTTGGATCGTGGTCTTGTCGTAGCCTCGAGCCACAAACGCGTTAGTAATGCGTTCGCAATACGTACTTGGCAAGGTCGTTGGGGTCAGAGCAGATATGGCGCCCTCTCACAGCCAATGAAAACGGTAGGGCTTGCTTCGTGTCGGCAGGGTGCCAACTGTCATGATGTAGGTAGAGTTGTTTGTTGGTTGGCGACACATCTGTTCTCAACAAACCTGATTCCAAGTGGATGTCTACATCGAGGAAGATGTCTAGCAGATCTTGGCCATGTGGCCATATCATGAAAAAGTCGTCGATGAAGCGGTAGAAGCACAGCGGTTGGTGGTCTAAATCTAACGGAAGGGATGTGACAGTGCAGTTCTTACCAGTAACTAAATTTTCATCCACTGGTTTTTCACTACCAGCAACATCTTGTGTTCTGCTGGCACTGTTGATATTAGGCACTTGGATGGTTAAAGAAGAACTGGAGTCGGAGTTTCTATTATATAAATCTGCTGTGTGGGCGGGTCCATTGGAACAATCGCTGGAACTTGATCGCAGAAGGTTATCATCGCTGGAAAATACAAATACACTTAACATCACAAATATTAGTTCAAAATCAAAGACAGGGTGATATTACCGGTATTTATGATACATTAGCTAAGCTTCAAAAATGTTCTTGTCAATTGGGGCATTTAAAGAGTAAAATACCATTTTGACCAAATACGGGAAAATGAACATTTTTACAGCAGTTTAGAGTTACTTTATTTTACTTTCTCTTTTCTCTCAGCTAGGGCCTAAAAAAAGACATTATTTATCAATCCTATAGGTAGGCCTATTCAGTTATAAAAACTGATTTACAAAGGAGAACCCTAAAAAGACAAGGACAATAAGCTTGAAGAATTACAATTAACTACCAACCAGTATGACCCTACTACTAGGCATACAAGTTTGGTTTGTACACAGTGCCTCCAACCATTTGACTTGTGATTGTGATTCAGCCTGTACCACTTTTTCGCTGATCGATACCGGTAATTTATAGTAAGACTACCGTAGTATTCTTCAGATTTTCAAGACTACTCATTTTAGGAAAGGGGAAGGTTCTCACGTCGTAGTCGTCAGGGTCTTCGTCATCGTTCGTATTGTCATTGTCGTCGGGGAGGTTGTCGAGAGGAGGGGAATCCCCGACGACGACCGTCAGAGCTCGCCTCTAGTTTCAGGGAGTATTATATTTACAGCCTACTAGCTGATGTTTGTGTCTCTATCCTCGCCTTTTACAATAAGTAGAGCCAAGCTCTGGGCTGGGGCGAGTCTAGGCCCGCTCATCCACCATAACACCAACTAAAAGTTAATATTAGTGAATTCTTCCTCTTATTAGGAATTTAATCTAGGCTATATATATATAAACATTGAATTTGTATTAACCTGTATTTGTTTTTATGCTTGGAGCTGTCTTGGCTCGAAACATTGCTAGGCTTGTAGTGGTTTGGCTCATCGTTGTGCGGGAACGGAAACACGTGCGGTGTGTGGAGAGTATCATCCCCTCCAGCAAGTATTTGCAAGCTGTCCACCTGTACCTGAGAGCCAAGACAATGTGACTTAGGCAGGCTTACATAATAACATAACAGCTGAGAGCTAAGACAAATGTGACTTAGGCGGGCTTACATAATAACATAACACCTGAGAGCTAAGACAATGTGACTTAGGCAGGCTTACATAATAACATAACAGCTGAGAGCTAAGACAAATGTGACTTAGGCAGGCTTACATAATAACATAATAGCTGAGAGCTAAGACAAATGTGACTTAGTATAGATTGGAGAAGGGTTGATTGGCCGTTTTCTATTTGTAACAAACTAGTCTTTTGACACCTTTATCACTTTCTATCTTTCTTCACCTATGGGGTCGAGATGGGGGAGCCTACTCTACACCCTCTGGTGGGTCCATGTTTCCTTGTTCCTTACAAGTGACTCCTTGTCCTGCTGGGGGTGCCTAGCAGGTGATGAACCTGTTAGACCCTACTCGTCTTTTCCTTCAACCTCTTCGCCTGCAGCCAAGAGCTAGTATAGCACATGTGCCTGTGCTATAGCCAAGAGCTTGCAATTTGTAGTATTGTTTCCTTTCGTTTTCGAATCCCAGTCACAATTAGTAGGGCAGCCTCTCTCGTTGCCACGGGTCTTGGTTCAAATCCAGGGTAAGACATGGTTCTTTTGTCGCCCAAGCACCAGAGTCTAGGAGGGAAGCCCCCTCACTGGTTGTGCTGTGTTGTGACTTTCCATCCTTCCTATCTCTAACCCTTTTTCTTAGAATGAATGAAGAGGCACCCTTGCCCAGCAACAGCAGGAGGGGCAGCTTTTCTCTTGTTGCCAAGGGTCCTGGTTCGAATCCAGGGTAAGTCATGGATTTCTTGTCTCCCGAGCACCACAGTTGGGAGGGAAGCCCCCTTACTGTCTGTGCTGACTGTGTGCCCCAGTATGAATGGTGTGTGAAGTAACCTTGCTGATGATGACAACATGCATGCAGAATTTACTTCTTGCGTGGCCCTACCACAGGTTTGGTTATGTGTTGTGAGTTTTGTTTGCATGTAGCTAGCTGATTTTTAGTGGCCACCATCCGCCTGATGAGTCCCAGAAGGACGAAACGCGTCGTGGATTAAGGTAACAAACAACTTTAAATTAGCTGCAGTTGTCATCAGCAGGTGAAAAGTTTTGTCGCCCCCAGCCCTTCAGGCTGGGTTTTATGTTCTCTATGCTTTCCCAACCTGTCAACCCTTCTCCAATCTATACTAAACTAGCCGATTGGCCTTTTCCTATTTGTAACAAATGTGACTTAGGCAGGCTTACATAATTATTTATTTATTTGGACAACAAATAACAATACAAAGTACAGTTAAAGTTTATAACAGTTTTCACCGTGTAGTCCATTTTTGCTAAACATAGACTAGTTGTTACATAAGTATTAATATAATATAATATAGGTATTTTACAAAATAGTATAGGCCTATAGCCTATTATATGGTACCTCCTACTAATAATAAAATATAGCAATTATTAGGTAGTTCTGTCTGTCATAAAGTCTTTTATGCTGTAGTATGCCTTTTGTATTAGGAATTTAGTTAGTTCATTTTTGAATTTGATGTGTTCTGTTATGTTTTTTTTTGATTGGGGGAGTATATTGAATAGAGTTTTATTCAAATAATCAGAGTTTTTTTGACCTAGGTTTGTACGATATTGGTTAAGATGGAGGTTATTTTTGTTCCTTGTGTTGTGGGTGTGTATGCCACTGTTGACTGTGAGAGTGTGGATGTTTTTTCTTATGACTAAAATTGACTTGAGAATGTAAAGGCATGTAACTGTAAGAATGTTTAGTGTAATAAAGTAGGGTTTGCAATGCTCCGTCGGCTTAAGGGTACATAATGCCCTGATTGCTCGTTTTTGCGTGATGAATACCTTGTCGATATGAGTCGATATTCCCCAAAATTCGATTCCATATCTCAAGTGCGATTCAAATAGAGAAAAGTAACATATTTTAGCAGTTGATATGTTGCTTATTTGTTTGATGCTCTTAATTGCAAAACAAGCTGAGCTGAGTTTTGGTATTAGGGTGTTGATGTGGTTAAGGGTTATCTATTGTTATTCCCAATAATTTTGCTTGTGTAGATGATTCTACTGTGGATTTATCATGTGAATTTGTAATGCAAGGTATTTGGTTGAGTGATTTGTTTTTTTGGAATGAATGGAATTGAATAAATTTGGTTTTTGATGAGTTTAGCAGTTGTTTGTTCACCGTAAACCATTCGGTGGATTCGGTAATTCTTTTATCTGCCTTCTCTTGAAGTTGTGTCTCATTAGCGGTAATACTTGTAGTGAAGTCATCTGCAAAAAGCTCTGCATCCTCTATGTTATCAGGTAGATCATTAACAAAGATGATAAAAAATAGTGGGCCAAGGATTGATCCTTGTGGAACGCCACAAATTACTTTTTCATAGTCAGATCTAGTCTTTGTAAGTTTGTTGTCTTTTAGTTCATAATAACATAACAGCTGAGAGCCAAGACAAATGTGACTTAGACGGGCTTACATAATAACATAACAGCTGAGAGCCAAGACAATGTGACTTAGGCGGGCTTACATAATAACATAACACCTGAGAGCCAAGACAATGTGACTTAGGCGGGCTTACATAATAACATAACAGCTGAGAGCCAAGACAATGTGACTTAGGCGGACTTACATAATAACATAACAGCTGAGAGCTAAGTGGCACGGGACGAGTCATTTCTCAACCTATTTTATTCTAATAAGCATATCATTGTCACATGGTCATGGTTTTTAAGTACCGGTACAGTAATATTACTTTCAAAACATCAAGCCCTAGCACACGATAAAGTAACTGTTTATGTACCGGTAACAAGTTCCTTATGAATGAATAGGAAAACATTCCCATAAGTATTCTCTAAAAAGAAACTTGTTATTATTGTATTGTATAATTATAGTATTTATTCAGCAAGTAGGCCTACGGCTATTTATGTTACATTGGCAATACTAGGAAAACGCTAAAGTCCCGCCGCGTTGATGGATGAGCGTTTTTGTAAGTTTTTAGTTTGCGTGGGACCACTTTTCCTTTGCAAGTGCTTTGTGAATGCATTGTAGGTGACTGTTGTCAAGTTTCAATTGTTTCTTGTTAGTTGTTATTATAAACCTCAAAAAACACATTTTAAAACCTTTATTTCTATGCATTCTGGCTAACTTTGTCAACTTTTGCAACTTTTTCTTACAAAAGGTACTACATCACCATAACCGTAATGTCCATGTGAAATATGAACGTTGTTGCCCCACCCGTTTGGTCAAAATCGGCCTAAATGTGACGAAAATATCGCACTTAAAGTAAAAAAACTCATATTAAAAACTTTATTTCTATAGATTCTAGCTAACTTTTTCAACTTTTTCTTTCAAAAGGTACTACATCACCATAACCTTAATGTCCATGTGAAATATGAACGTTGTAGCCCCACCCGTTTGGTCACAATCGGTCCGAATGCGACGAAAATATCGCACTAAAAATCGAAAAAACTCATATTAAAACCTTTATTTCTATGGATTCTAGATAACTTTTTCAACTTTTTCTTTAAAAGGGTACTTCAACACCATAATCTTAATGTCCATGTGAAATATGAACGTTGTAGCCCCACTCGTTTGGTCAGAATCGGCCCAAATGTGACGAAAATATCGCACTAAAAATCGAAAAAAATCGTAAAAGTACGATATTCATGAGAAATATTTCTTCGATTGTACCCAAAAACAATACACCTCTAAGTTCAGAGAAAACGAAGGTCCCCTCAAATTTTCATCAAGATCGCATATCGATGGTGAAGAACCAATACCTTCTATCTGCCAAAAAGCAAATTATCCAGGAGAGCATTAAAACTGATTTAAAAAAAGTAACTAGTTGGCGGTGGCAGATAGGAGATATTGATGTAAGGTAGTACTATGTCTTTTTGGAGATGTTTAAGCATTGTTAGATAGGAGCTATTAACATAAAAAAATCGAAATAATTTTGTGTATCCATAGACACAAAAATCTCATTTTTGCAGAAAATGGCAGATAGAAGGTATTGGTTCTTCACCATCGATATGCCGTTTGCCCGGAATCGAGCGAACAAACAGACAGAAAAAAAAAAAAAAAAAAAACATTGGAGCTAAATTTTTTGGGGGGTCAGTGAAATTGAAGTTTTCGCTTCGCTCGCTACGCTCGCTACGCTCATCCAATTAGAATACGATTACGGTATTGATATCATGTAAATTATAGTAAGCAACAGGTTCTTATGACTACCATAACTTGGAAATTTCTTATTTACAAATTGCAAGGCAATTTTTTTTAACTCTTGTATGTACATGTTTAGCATTCTTGACGTCTGGTTTCAGATTATTGTACATAGGTTAAACCACTATAAAAAATTGAATGCATGGATCAAACTGATTTTCTTCTACCAATAGCTATGTGATCATTTATTCATTTTAAGTTATGCATCATACAATTATTATTATTAGAGGTACGTGCATACAACATTTTCAAGTGCCATTTTATGGCATTTTGTACCATCTATTTTTTGACCACCTTAAAAAAGTCACATAGACTGTGAATTTTTTAAATTTTTAAATTTTAAATCATGTCATGTTTAATTAATATTAACTGAATAAAAATGTGTATAAACAAATTATAAATGTTAAATACTATGGAAAATAAAATAAAATAGCACTGGAAAAACTTAAATTTAAATTAAAAAATAGTGCTTGGTAGTTTGTAGCATCTACTGTATTCACAAAACGCTATTTTCACGTAGGTACCTTATTATCTTTGTTAGGATCTATCACACTACACAAGTATTCAGGTAGACTTCCTTGCTATAACTAACAGATACAAACTAAAACATTTAACACTATTCTTTGTTCCACTAGGTAGGTAGGGCTACCATGTTTAAAAAAATACTTCTTTAGTTGGAGTAAACCTTAACTCTGTAATCTTTGTAATGCATTTAGGCTCATATTGTAAATACCCCATAGCATAGTACCACAGTAATCAAAGTATGGTAATATGATAGATTTAAAAACTAAAAGTCTTGTAGTTTGGTAGGAAAGAACTTAGGACTTGCCCTAGCCAAGAAGCCTATCTTTTGTTAATTTTTTTACTAAAAGAGTTCACATTATTTTTCAAACTGAGATGTTCATCTCATACCAACATATTTAAATTCGTTCACAAACTAAACAGTCTAGCCATCCACCATTATATCATGGATATAATTTTGATTCAAAATTCAAACATACATTTAGATTTGGTTTGGTTGGATTTGGAATTCAATAACTGACGGCATCTTTTAAATTTAACATTTACTCCTATGACAATAAAGTATCGTCTGCAAACAGACTGATGAATATCTGTATGTGTATCTCATATTCTTTCCCAAGACTAATTATTACCGGTACCTCACTATTTTTTAATATCCCGAGATGTCCTAGTTAGTAGGCCAAACAAAATCAAGTTATTGCTCATGTTACTCAATAAGGTAAGTTGGTTATGTGTCTTACGTCGTGCATTGTAATGCCTGTTTTTCCAGCTTCAACTGCTTTACGAAATGTTTCCTCAAACGGATTGACATTCTGGAGATCCTGGAATAATCCGACTTCTTCGCAGTTGCGAATGAATCGAGTTGGAGTTGGGGTTTGATCAGCTGAAAGAAATGTACAATTTAATTTTTTCCCCATCATGATCATGTAGGCTTATGTGCACCATAGTGCACCATAGAAATAAAAGACTAGATAACCTGCAAACAATTTGCATTTCAAAGTAGGATAGTGCAATCAAATAGGGAGCTGGTACTGCCAGTGGCATAACTGGCCCTTTATTTGGGGGGGGGGGGGGCAAATATTTTTGTAATCTCAAAAGATCAATGGTCAGCACTCAGCACGACTAGTGAAAGGGGTAGGGCCTATGTGGGTACAGTCAGTGACCGTCATCTAAAAATAATTTATGGGTATACGCGCATTCCTGGGTAAAGTACATTATTGTCTGGGGGGGTCTGGTGGGGGCAAACAGCCCCAGAAAAATTTGATTCTAAAAGTGTAATTTTGGAGTTTTTTGACAAGTTTTTTTGACAAACATCTTTCAAAAGATCAACAAAAAAATTGCAAAATAAAATAATAAATTTGTGTCAATACATAAGCTTACCAAAATTGTGTTGTACTGCAATATAGAGTCGACAACTTTGTTTGTTTCGTGAACTATCTGAAATTTTCTCACTGGCCTACGCCTATTTGCTAGTCTGTAAATTAGCTTTAATTGATGGTAAAATTGATGACGTTGATGTCACATGAATACCGGTACAACAATGTTGTCGGTAGAGCCTATGCTAGTAGATAGAACTCACCAACAAATATATTCATTTTCTGCCCATTCCCAAGATTAAGAATCATATCATGTTTCTTCTTATGAACTGTAAGGTGATCTTCATTTGTGAACCTCTGTAAAAAGAACAAAAATTAATAGGTATTCTTAATTTTATTAAATAAATTCATAGCCTACTTAGGGCCTATAGGTTCCTAAAGTCTACCTAGACTCAGTCACAAAACTCATAGATTGTAGCCCTACGTGGAATGGAGTAGTTACTTTAATTTAGAGCAAAGCGCAATCCAATCCAGTCCAATCAGTGTTTTTCCCATGAATGCTGATTATTCAGGCAAACAGTGCTACAAAAATCACAGACTTTTTTAATTATTTATTATTCTTTTCTATACAAAATCAACAAACCTTATTGGTCAACGGAATAGTGGGAGGCACACAATGTTGAAATGGGCCTATTGAAAATTCAACTTGTTTTGCTTGTGAGCTTGATCAGACGAGGGAGCAAAGCAGCCGACTCGGCTGCTTTGCTCCTTTGCTTCCTCTGCTCTTTTAAATTTACAATGGAACTCAAATGGGAGTCGATCTATGATTAGGGGCCTATCTGTGTCTGTTTGTTGATCAACACAGGTCGAATCCGTGAACCGATTGAACTGAAATTAAACAAATAGGTACGCCTACCCGTACCCTAACCTTTTTTTTTTGTAGATGCAAAATTTTTGCCGAAGATTTTATTTGTTTTGAGTCCCATATTAAAATTGCCAATGACATTGGGCCTATATAAACGACTTGCAGATACCTTGAGGTGGCTTGAAATTTTACTGCTGGTTTCCGTCAATTGTTTGTTTAGGCTTGTAAACTAAATTGGCAATTGGCAATCTGTCAAACTGTTGTTTTGAATAGAATGTCATAAACTCAGTCTTGAATAGAAGAGCACTAGCACTCTTATTAATTATGCTACTTTTTATCTGTAGCACGCTACATTATTTACATACCGTAGCATATTGTAGCAGTACCGGTAGCATGGTAAATTTTTTGTAGCAATAGCAAGCAAGCAAGCAAGCAAGCAAGTAGCTTGTAGCCTAGGCCTATGTCCTCCGTGGTGCCATGAATGTTTTGAGCCTACGAGTAAGTAGCGACCCCAAGAAGACTGCACAAACTTATAAACTATTGGTAATAATAAACTTAATAATGCATCATGGCATGGGGGAGGATAGGCTACCCCACTGTGTACGGAAATGGGGTCGAGGGGCAGATTGTCCCATTTAGCCAAACATAATTGTAGCCGTACTGATCACAGTATTAAATGGGACAATTTTAACTTAGTTAAAAGAAACAGGCGATTTTAAAAGAAGAATAAAAGAAGCCGCGGTCATCAATGCACAACCAAATGCCATAAGCCAAGTGAGTTATGATTTACCGGCCATTTGAGGGTTGATAATAAACAAAGAAATCACCAATAGATGTTGTGGCGTTTCCCTCCCTGTCCGCCAGAAGAGGTCTATGAGTCAGTGGGCATGGACGTTGCCTGAAGGAGAAAGAGCCTCCGAAATATCAAAAATATTTTAAGTAAGTTGGTGAAAGTTCAGTAAGTGATTTTTGTAGCCTAATTAGGCTACTATATCGTTTATTTAGAATTATTTGAATAGGTACCGGTAGTGTAGGTTTAGGCCCTACTCACGTACGGTAGGTCTACTTATTTCCTACAGTTTCAAATTAAAAGATGTTATGCTTGCACTTGACATACACTTTCCACTCGTTGGATGCGGAATGAGCATGATAGCATGACACACCATGCTAAATAATGTCAACAAAGAATCGAATGTGCCTTCCAGCAACAAACTCAAACCACCGCTAGCTGAATCTGCAAGTTTATTATGCATTTGTTTTATGAGGTTTTGATTGGTTGAAATTAGTTTAAAGTTACAATTGATAATTCAAATTGAAGTTTCTCCTAATCCCTGTGGTCACAAAACCATAAGTTTTCGTTAGCGGTACAGAATCGCTGTTTTAACATGTCGTTTTGTGTGAAACAATAACTTTTTGCAGCGCTACGAAACGACAACTGAAAAAGGGTCCCAGGTGACTTGCCATAACATTCCTCGACTTCTCTCTTCACCTTGAAACTCAATTTTATGAATGTATATTAAAAGAGTTCTCTTCCACCGTTTAAAGTTCGGTTTTTATTTTTCATTACATTTTTTCAACGTCACTATTAAACTAAGCCGGATACTTGCTTGAATTTACTTTAGGCCTACAGGTTGGAACAGTCTCGTCAGTTGCATTGTGGATTTCATAGAACACGTAGGCTAGGCCTAGGATAATGTGCAAATGTCATGGTCGGCACGGGTCACGTCTGCGGCTTTGTGTTGGCTAACCATTGAAACACATACTCGGCAATACAAAATATTACGCCTTAGGTCTTGCGCCTTACGCCTTAGAACTAGACTACGTATATCACAGCCCTCAATCCGAATTGACTCAAGTCGGTTCGAGTTCAATTCGGTTTGAGTCTCTTGATATACACACTCGATTCGCATTGAAGTCAATCCACTTTCCAAAGTGGACTGACATGAGTAAATTGCTTGATATACAGTTCAATACGCATTCAATACGGATTCAAAACTGCCTTAGAGATATAGATTTCGGTGAATACCATTATTAGGCAGGCGGTGTTTATTACATGTTTGCAATAAAATGGCGTCTTGGAGGCTTTAATGAAGACATTAGGCTTTATATTTACGTAGCTATAGGTAGAGATAGGGTAAGGGAACTAGTTCTGGATCGGGTTAAGCAATATTACAATTTTGAGTATCAGGATTTTTTTTGTTATCCTCCCACATACTATAATATTCTTATTGATTAACTTTCTGACAGTGTTTGCAAAAGAAAAAAAAAATGTAAAAAAGTTTACGAAGGTAGGCTAGGCCTACTAAAATGAGCCAATTAAAAAAAGTTTGCTTTGATCCAGAACTGATAAGCCCTACCCGGGTATCAGTTGTGGATCTTCAGCCTAAAACTTTTCAAATTGATATCAGGGGTTCATTGATATGTTTTATAAGTAGTGATGCAGCCGCCCCTGACAAATTTGATTCTGGACGCCCGGTATCAGCATTGATCCACAATCAGTCCCCGGATTAGTTGTGGATCAAAATTGTAATTGTGAATTATTTGCAGCAATAGGGGTAAGGCTAACCACAATTTTTTTCCAACACAAAATTTAAAGACAAAGACAAGA
This sequence comes from Sweltsa coloradensis, assembly GCA_024449915.1. Taxonomy (NCBI): domain Eukaryota; kingdom Metazoa; phylum Arthropoda; class Insecta; order Plecoptera; family Chloroperlidae; genus Sweltsa; species Sweltsa coloradensis. Next base: position 41,606 of record JAMZAV010005929.1, on the reverse strand, counting down.
GCTAACACCTGGGTATAAATGTTATAAGCCAAATATTTTAAACACAAATTTATATCAAATTCAAATTTTAAAAAACCTATATTAAAAAAATTAGGTTAGACCAAAAACATTTTTTTTTTTTAGATTTGCATCTGTAAAAGACAAGCTCTAAAAATAAGTGTAGTACCGTAATTCTGTAAACTTGGTTTTTTAAAACCACTATTAGGCTTACTGCATATGTCCTATTATTGAACATGGTGTTCACGATCTACAAAAAAACGCGACAAAAACCTATTTGTTAGCCACCCGCAAGGGTGCTTTGAGGATTGTATGAGTAAAACCTAATTAGTCAAATTACTTAGCCAAAACTAATAACTAAAAATTCTGACAAAGTTTGAAAGCTGTGCTAATAAAACTGATGAAATATTACAATGAATAAATGCATGTGTATATCAAAAATCTGCACGCCTGCTCGAATGGGATGGACCCCAAAATAAGACATGGCCTGTTTGTGAGTCATTTTCCCATGTCAAATAATTGACCAACAAAAGACAGAGTTTTGTAAGAATTCCGCAAGAAAGCCCCAGCTACGGCTCTTTGCGCCAAACAATTTAAAGTTGCAAAGAAGCTCCAACTAAAAAACCTTTATCTAAGATCTCTGGTTGTCTGTGTGTCTTAAACTGTTTTGAACTGTTTGTGTGTGTGATGACTGTGTGTCGGTAAACAAAACCTGACATGTTTCTTCATATACTCAACAGAGCGTGCTAGTACGGCCGCAAAAAATCTTCTTTCATCGACTGTGATTAGGACCGAAATGTTGGCTCACAAAACAGGCAGTCTATTTGGGTTCATCCCATTCGAGCAGGCGGTGATCAATTGCGTCTGTTGCAAACAGCAACCATTTTGATAGCATTGTTGACTATTTCTACTTAAGTTGACAAAGACTCAACCTGGTGATGACAATGTGCAATTCCAAGCTCCTTGGATCAATTCATTAGAAAAGTATACTGACAGTGCAATCTAGTACTTTACATGTAAAAACTTACACAAGCCCAAAGTTTTTGATCCAAAAACTCAACCCCGATCCAGCTTCCCCTACAAGTACATAATATTTTCAAGGTTATTCATAGAATCTTGTAGCATCTATTTAAATTGCCACAACAAACAACTTCAATTCAAATTGAAATAGGATTGAGGAAGTCGTTTCGAATGTCCGTGATATGCACTTCAAGTCAAACCGAATGGAATTCAAACCGAATTCAGTCAATTCGGTTTGACTGCTGTGATATGTACGAAGTGCTAGTTGTGAATGATGCTTCATGTGCAGATGGGAATTGCTGTGTAGGCAAAGGCATACCATTGTGCTGTGGCCATTGGCTGTTGCAGGACACGTTGTTTAGGGGCGGAACTTTTTCGGTTGGTATGGACCGGTTTTACAAAACTACTTGCGTTAGGTTAGCCGAACTTTCAGCTGGTTACCCTGCGCCGCACTAGTTCTCCTATAGGCCTATAGTAATCGATAAGAGCGCACCCGAAATCCTTTTTGGAACAAAACCACTTACCGGTAGTTGTTTTTCAGTGTTTTTATTGAAAAAAAAACCAGTGTTAAAAAACCGGTCCATTTCCAAAACCCAAAAAAAATGTTTAGGGGCTACGTCTAGCCCTAGCCCTAGGCTAGCTTAGAATCCTAGCCCCTAGGTCTAGGCCTAAGTCTGGGCCCAAAGGGATTCGGCCCTAGGTTTATAGGCCTTCTAGGCCCTAACCCTATTCTTACATAAGCCTAGATAAGCCTGGCTAGGGCTCTAGGCCTAGGGGGGCCCAGGCCCTAGCCCTTCATGCAGAAAACATTTTTTAGGTTAACTTACATATTGCAGCCTTCTGCCATACAACCAAATGGTTTCTCGTTCTCTTCCATCTCAAGTTTTTTTTAGCACTTTCTATAAAAAGGTAAATATTAGATGTTGATATTTCCTGGCCATGCTTGTTTGCCTAGGGTAGCCCCTGGCCCTCCGAGTTTAGGCCTACAAGAAACGACCTTTGACACAAAGTCAAAATCAAAACATGAAAGAAATTGTATTATTATCGAAGATGTAGAAGGTCTATCAAATAAATATTTTTTAAATACAACTTACTTTTATCGTGTGTGTCTTAAGTCACCTTTTCAGTGACTTTCATCAGATAAAAAAAGAATAAACTTGTTTAGGCCTACGCAAATGTCAACTTTCAGTTCACTGGACGTCATTTTGGTGGTGGACATGAACCGCGAAATTTGAATAGACCTAGGCCTAGTCCAGTAGTCCTTTCGATTCAAGGTTATTTCATGGTAGTGACAAGCAAGGTCCTCTAGATCTCCGCCACCTGGCGGAGGCTCGTCTAACTCGCTCGTGTGGCAGATCTCCGCCACCTGGCGGAGGCTCGTCTAACTCGCTCGTGTGGCCACGATGTTAGGTCGTCGCAACCCGTTCCACAATGTATAGCAGCCATATTGGTGATTTGCACGAGAAAAAGAGGGAATTTTAAAAATCAAAGTGAACATCTACTACGCGCGCCCTAAAACTTGACCAAAAAAAATGACGATCTAGGGGCCCAGAAAAGAATCGCGTGCATTTCGAGATAATGAAATTAAACAACCCAATAATAATGAATAATAATTTGTTGTAATGTAATTCATAAAATGAAATAATTTTAAAACCCATGTTATATTATTATAGTGTAATGTGTAGGATATCCATGAGCATTTTTTTTTACGATTTCAAAAATTTATTTCTAAAAGCCTGTTTTGATAATTGGATGAGTGTAGCGAGCGTAGCGAGGGGGAAGCGAAGATTCCATTCACTACACTGGAGAAAAAATCCGGGAATGTTTTTTTTTTTTTTTTTTTTGTTTTGTCGTTGTTAACACGATTTGGCAAAAACCGATTTTCCGATTGCGATGAAATTTTATGGAGGCCTTCGAAATCTCTGAACTTATAACTGCCACTTTTTTGAGCGAAATCATTTTTTTTTCTCAAAAAAATCGCAATTTTACTATTTTTTTGAGATTTAAAAAAAAATTCTTCGACTTATAACACCTATATGTTTTATCCGTTTGTGATGATTTTTTCACAGAATTTAATTAATAAAATAATATATTCTTGTGAAATTTTAGTGCAATCGAAAAATTATTCTCATGAAAATCGCAAATTTATGATTTTTTTTATTTTTAAACATTCTTCGACATAAAACACCTATAATGCTTTATCCGATTGTTATGATTTTTTCAAAAACCCTTAATTTTATGGATTTATTATTCTTGTAAAATTTTTGAGCGCAATCAAAAAACAATTATTTCTATAATAATTGCAATTTACGATTAAACAGCGTTTTGATAAAAATGCCAAGGCTCTTAAAATTGTAATTTATTTTTGAAGTGAAAGGTGTTTAGATTAAACAACAATACATCTAAACATTCACCAGACGGATTTTAAAATTTTCGTTTTGTTGATAAATATGATTTTTTTCCTTTGCATTGTTGGAAAATGTATGTTTTTTGTAACAAATCTATATTTCCCATATTTTAATTAAAAAACCATAAATTTTATCAAAAACGTGGGCTGGTGAATTTGTCAGAAAAAGACTTGTGAGCACATTAAAAAATAAATTATTCTTTTTTTCTTAAAAACTGTAGGCTAGAATAGGAAAAAATGTTAGCAAATGTGCTAGAATAAAAGTTTTGAGAGAATAGCATTTCATGTTTATTTATGTTGTTTTTTGGTAAATTTTAGTACAACATAGCCTAAAGGCTCAGTTTATTTATTAAACATAAAATCACTGGGCCTTATAACCTGTTAATCTAGGCTTCTTTAAAATTGACTAAAATTTTTATGAATAACACTCTATACAGCCCTAGATTAGGCCTAATATCAGTATGGTAAGCCATTTTCCCATGTAAAATAGCATAGAGCGCTAAAGAAAAAAATCATTTTAATGCTGTTAGCATTATATCAGTTCAAAATAAATTTATGTATTCAATAAATAAAAAAGTTAACTTTAAAAGCAATTAAAACAATAATAATTTAAAAATTGCCGTTTTTTCATTCATTTTCAGTGAAATACCCCCAAAAACAATTACGCTCATCCCAAAAACGCGCTTGAAAAAGTGTTTGCGAAGCTCCTAGTTTTACCAAACATTGCTTGTGCCCAAAGCAACATAATAGTGATGTAATAGTGTACACAAATAATATAAAAAACACTAGTAAATGACGGTATTTTCAAGGTGGCGTGTGAAAAATTACTATGTCGCCGAGAAATGCTCGTTTTAAAGGGAAAAAGACGATATGTACAAAACATAACCACTATATAACGTTATAGGGCATTCACCCTTATTACAATCATGGTATTCAACCTCGTTGACAACCTCCATTTTTTTAAAATATAATTTTATATATTTAGCTCATTCATATGCAAAGTGCGTGAAAAAGTACTATATGGGTCGGGAAAATGTCGTTTTAAGGGGAAAAAAAACGAGATGTCCAAAAAAAAACCACTATATGACGTTATAGTGGCATTCATCCTGATCACTTACATGTATTAACCTCGTTGGCAACCTCCTGTTTTTTAGGTAATCAAAATCATTAGTATGCAAAGTGCGTGAAAAAGTACAAACATTCCCGGGAAAAGCTCGTTTTAAAGGAAAACGACGACATGTCCAAACATAACCACTATATGACGTTATAGAGGCATTCATCCTGATTACTAACGTGGTATTGAAAGTCGTCGACAACCTCCAGTTTTTTAGGTAATTAACTCACTAGTATGCAAAGTGCGTGAAATAGTACTAGTTACTACATTCCCGCTCTAGAATTAATCACCAAGATGGCTTCTAATTCGCTGCTGCGACGACCTAACCTAGAGAGTTAGACGATCCTCCGCTAGGCGGAGATCCAGCAAACCTAGAGAGTTAGACGATCCTCCGCTAGGCGGAGATCCAGCAGACCTTGGTGACAAGAATGCAGACGCGTTTCCAAGCAAAGATAGATGGCAGCACTAAAACGCAACATGTCGGACCGATCGGTGATAGAGGCGAGCTGCTTACGGCGGGCGCTGTATATTCAGTTAGGTTCAACTTGATTTTGTTACATTTCTGATCATTTGCGAAAATATTGTTGATTATGTCATATCGTCCGCGTATTTTATTAGTAAAATTCGTAAGTTTTGGGGATCGGCTTTATTAAAAACGGGAATTTAATGGCATTTTAAAGTACAACAAATAATTGAGATTATTTGATGATATTAGCTCGAAAAGAACAAACCACATGTTTAACTATTAAATACAGAAACAAGTGTATCAAATAATGTTGAATGATGAAGAGCGATGATATTTTGCCAAAAAAATGTTGCCCACCAATACTAATAATTTCAATAATTTACTTGATATCTAAAAATCAAAATTATAGCCCTACACTTTTTTTGCACGTTTTCTACATCGTTTTACAATGTAACGCAATCGGAGTATATATATCTACTATACACTTTTTAGGACTGCTGTTTTTTTTAAAAATATACATTTTACAATAAAAGTAGGCCTATTGAATAGCTGACGGCCTATTTTTATTATTGTTTTGTATGTCAATAATGGCATGACGCGTCATTCTGCAGACAGCTTTTAAATCTTGTAGGTCATATCATTATACTTATTCTATTGTAATAATATAAAATATAAATCGTATTTATTATGATATTATGTATAATATTATGTAATGAATGAACAATGACGGTAAACGGTATATGCAGGCCTACATTAATATTAGGTAGAAACGCAGTTGGGACTTGTGCATCAGCCCCAATATTTTTTGTTATTGTTTTATTATAATTATTATGACTTTATTTATATTGAATTATCATTTTCAAACTAAAGAAGTATATCTCAATTATAAGTGCCATGAGAAGCGAGCGATTCTGTATGTGTGTGTTTACTATTTTTCTATGAGTTGTGAACATTCTTGACGGTTTGAATTTGATTTAGTATTTATCGTACCCTGTTAGCCTATATTTAGTATATAGCCTAAAAATACCAATGATTTATTATGGTATTACAATTAGAGAATTGTAATATGGATACAAATGCCATCCTCGGTGTCTCATGGGTGCATGGGGGTCTGAATATAGTAATATTATTCTGATGGACATGGTCTCGAATCCCGCATATTAATGAGTGATTTTATCATTTTGGTGCACCCCCATGCTTTTGATTATCATCAATTAACAATATTTTGGGAGAGTACTTACTTATTTATAAGTGACAAACACGGAATGACATGTGTTCCTCAGGTAAGCACATAGCGCGCTCCTCCGACTATCACTGATCGGATAGTTGCATTTTTCGCCACCAGGTAGCAACCCCTTTGCTTGGAAACGCGTATAGGTTTGCTCAAAGATGGTAGTTGGATGAGCGTAGCGAGCGAAGCGAAGATTCCATTTCACTACACTGGAGAAAAAAATCCGGAATGTTTTTTTCTTTCTTTCTTTCTGTATTTTGTCTGTTTGTCCACACGATTCCGGTTAAACCGGTATACTCCGATTGCGATGAAATTTTATGGAGACCTTCGAAATCTCTGAACTTAGAACTGCCACGTTTCTGAGCGCAATCGAAAAATTATTTCTCAGAAAATTGCAATTTTACGATTTTTTCGGTTTTAAAAAAATTTCTTCGACTTATAACACCTACATGCTTAATTCGATTTCAATTATTTTTTCACAGAACCTTAATTTTATGAATTAAGATATTCATGTGAAATTTGAGGCAACCGAAAAATTATTTTTCATGAAAATATAAATTTTGCGGGTTTTTTCTTTTTAAAACAATTTTTGACTTATAACACCTACATGCTTATCCTATTGTTATGATTTTTCACAGAACCTTAATTTTATGAATTAATATATTCGTGTGAAATATGAGCGCAATAGAATAGTTATTTCTTATAAAAATCGCAATTTTCGATTTTTGTCTTTTTTTAAAAAATTATGATTAATTTAAAAATATATATATATGTAAGTTTATTTTTTATTAAATTTTATTTTACTTAAAAAAAAAACTTGAACAAAGTTATAATTTTTGGATGAGCGTAGCGAGCGAAGCGAAGATTCCATTTCACTACACTGGAGAAAAACATCGGAATGTTTTTTTCTTTCTTTCTTTCTGTATTTTGTGCTGTTTGTTAGCACGATTCCGGCAAAACTGATACTCCGATTGCGATGAAATTTCATGGAGGCCTTCTAAATCTCTGAACTTAGAACTGCCACGTTTTTGAGCGCAATCGGAAATTTTTCTCATAAAAAACGCAATTTTACGATGTTTTCGATTTAAAACTTCTTCGACTTATAACACCTACATGCTTTAACGATTGTAATGATTTTTCACAGAACCTAATTTCACGAATTAAGATATTCGTGCGAAATTTGAGCGTAATCGAAAAATTATTTTCATGAAAATCGAAATTTTACGGGTTTTTCTTTTTTAAAACATTCTTTGACTATTACACCTACATGCTTTATCCTATTGTAATTATTTTTCACAGAACCTTAATTTCATGAATTAATATATTCGTGTTAAATTTGAGCGCAATCGAAATATTTATTTCTTATGAAAATTGCAATTTTACGATTTTTTTCTTTGTTTAAAAATTACGATTAATTAAAAAAATTAAGTTATTTTTTTATTTAATTTTAATTTTTAAATTAAAAAATCTTCGACTAAGTAAATTATTTTTTCACAGAACAACAGAAAATCCGCATAACACATGGCAGCTCAATGCACCAATTACGCTCATCCAACAACGCGGCGGGACTTAAGCGTTTTCCTAGATATATAAAAAAAAAATCAGCTCCTTTTTGAGAAGTGCAAAGGAATCTGTTCATCTGGAAGAAAGAGGGGTTTATGAGGTTCCCTGTGGCGACTGCGATCAAACGTACATAGGCCAAACAGGCAGACGCATAGCAGTGAGGATAAATGAACACTCTAATGCAGTGAAAACAGGTGACAAAATCAGCCCTGGCTCAACATGCTAAAGCTTACTCGCATGTGATAGATTTTGACAAAACAAAAACTATTTGTCTTGTACGACAGCTCAAGCCACGTATTATCCGTGAATCTGGTGGAAATTGAGAAACGGCCGAATAACATGAACAAAAGAGATGATAGCCAGAGCCTCCCTCTTGCTGGAAACCTGCACTCATGCCTCGAAATGTAGTCCGTAGACCTATTCAGCCAAATCCCTCAGAGGTGGTGCAAATTTCAGATTCCATAATTCCAAGCACGAATAACTTTTCAAAAGACAACCAATCAGGCCCTATGACAAGAAGCCGGACTAAAAAGGTTTCACTACAGTAAGCTGTGCTATTTTGTTTCTCAATTGCCACCATCCGTATATATTTTTTCGATATGACATCGCCGCCCCGCACCTTTTCACGATATGACCTCGCCGCCCGCACCTATTTTCTATATAACCTCGCCGCCCCGCACCTTCAGCCGAGGCTATATAAGGCGGGCGCTGCGTGCTTGCCAACCACTGTGACTCCAACCTCCGTAGAGTCACAGTCAACCTTGAAAATGTCTGACGTAGTACAGACGAAACGTCGGTGGACGCCCAGGTTCTGCCCTGGTTCATCTTATTTTCGACGCGGTTTTACCCAAGATCCTTGTTTTTATCATATATATATATATATATATATATATATATATATATATATATATATGGTATAACCTGTCGGTTGGTTTGCTCATGTAACCGGATGGGTTATAAATGATAAAACATTTCCATGTATACCTAAACCCCAACAGGTGCCTCACCAAAAGGCGACATAATTATTTTGTTGGCTCACGGTCTGCACGATCGTCTGAATCAAAAGGTTGCCGATTCATTACCGCAAAATTGATTTGAGACCCTTTTGTTGGCTCGATCGCTAAATGCACGGGAGGTCCTGAGTTCAAATCCCGTCGAGACCGGCAATCTTGACATACGTTATTTTTAACCTTTACTCCAACATACCAATAGTTAAACATTGCGAGCTAAAATCATAGCTTAGACAATATAGGGTAATTAGACGAGGGAGCCAAGCGACTGAGTGTCTACATTTAACTCAAACGGCGCTTATTCTGTGATTCTGTGTGCAAAACCCGTTTAATAATTTTTTAAATACAACCCAGAAATTACAAAAATTTTCCCGACCAGGGGATTGAACCCAGGTCCCCCACATTTCGGATATAACGGCGCCTTAGCCAACTAGACTAGGAAAACGACAAAGTCGTTGTTAGACCAGTAAGCAAGTCATGTGTTGAGTACCCGGGAACATTTGCTTGCATTTAGTTTGATTGGTATAATTAATGAAAAAGTTATTTTGATAAAGGGAACACACTAAAACACATATTTCACTAAAACATAGGCCTACTTCGGAGATAAACGAGAAAAACTTTTCTCAGTATTAAATATTTGTAGTAAGACGTATCGATGGTGGCATTGAAAGGTTCCATTTCCATTCTTAGGAATCACCTTTATGCCTAAACATGTAATTTTTAATTGTATTATTATGACTGATTTCTTAATTTGTATTTAAATTTTAAACCTTTTTTAATTGTTATTAATCAATGAATGTTATTTTATTTTTATTCTGTGTCCTTGTGGCAGTTTTATTTGTACAACAGAGTTTTGTTTTGTTAAAAAAATAAAAGTTCTCATCTCTCTCTTCAAACTGTACTTATTTTAAACACTTATAAATATGTATTAAAAATGCAATAACGTTAAGTTTACTATCTATAGTTTGACCGAAAAAAATAGTTCGTGTCTCTGACTTGTCCCTTTTTCAAAATATATGGTTTTACCTTCAAGTGAATGGGACTGTGATTGAATATTTTCATTGAAACATGGAAATTTATGTAATTTTATACTTTTTTTAACTTTTCAAAATGTTCATATATAGTTAAGCCACCCAAAAAAAATTGTGTCTCTGACTTATCCCCTTTTCAAAACAAATGGTTTTATTTCCATGTGAATGGGATTGTGATTTAATATTTTTGCTAAAACATGACAGTATAATATATTGTTTTATACTTTCTTTTTACTTTATAAATTTTTTATCTATAGTTAGCAGTTATCTGTAGTTAGCAGCGCCAAGCACGTTACAGACAGCGCGAGTTATTTTGAAAAGGGGAGTGTTATGTGTGGGATCTCATTACTTTTTCAAGTTCCATTGCAAAATTATTTGTTACAATATAATAAATTTATCAAAGTCGATTTAATTGCTATGGTATTACCAATTAACAATAGAATGAAAAAATATAGTGGTCCAAAGACTGCTTTTGTAAACAATGTAGGCGATTTTTGTCATGTAACTATAGTTACTTGTTGATTGTATGCCTGTATAAGGCTTATTTAAAACCTTTTATTTGGAAGCCTTCCAGCAATTTTTTTAACTTTTTCTTTCAAAGGGAATTACATCACTATACCTTAATGCACAACCTAGAATCACTACAGAATCGAGCAACTAAAGCAATCTTGGGGTAAAAAAAACTGACCCCCGTAGCGCTTCTAGAAGAAAAAATCTTAATATACCTAGTTTGGAGGCTGTATTCAAGAGATGTGACTTTATTTTCCTCAAGAGGGTATGAGTAACCCATTAAATTTTGCCCCTTTTGTGCGCCTTCCCCCATTTAAATCGGACTAAAGATTTTGGGAAAGGGGAAAGTAATGGGGGGTTTGGGCCTTTAAGGACCCAAATTTTCTCGAAAAAAGTGCTTTCCCAGAAAAAATTTACTACAGGGAGGCCCCGGGGAATGCATACCTTCGAAGAAAAGGAACTTGAAACCCGTTACAGCCCTCCCCCCTTTTTTTTTTTATTTTTTTCACTGTTTTAAATCTATCTAGTATTTCATATCATGGGGGAAATTTAAATTTTTTCCCAAGGGCCCTTAATTTCATATTTTTCTAACTTGTTCAACCCAGTGTGAATCTGCATCTAGGCATCCCAAAGGCCAACCTTAGGGTTGAAAGTGTGGAAGGTGAATTTTGGGAGCCGAGGCTCATTTTTTTGGGTTTGGGTTTTAACCAGAGTGGCCTAGAAGGGGACGTCACCCCATGTTAAATAGGGAAACGCCCGGAAAAGTTTTTTTTGGCTTAAAACTTTCGGGGAAAGCGGCGGGTTTTTTGGGGAATGCGGCAACCAAAAATTTGGCAACTTTGGGTGACTAAAACCAAGGGAAAAGGTGTATTTTTGCAAAATTTTGGTAGTCGACAAATGGGAAACCCCGGAACGACCCGGAAGTTTGAATTAAAAAGGCTAAACCAAGGGGCAGGGGCCAGAGAGACACACGTAAAGGATGGCGGGGCCCGGCAAAAACCCCCGGACGAGGCGAGGCTGGCGGGAGCAACCACCTCGATAAACATTTGGGTCACGTTTTTAAAAGGGACGGCCCGAGTCCGAGGGTGCACGTGTGAGTCCCAGCTGGTGTCCCCCCCTGCGGACCCAAATCATGGTCGTGGAGCCTCCGTCTATCACGGAGGGGCCCGGGCCCTGGGGGAAGGGATTTGGGTCTTTTTCAAACCTTTTTTTATCTTTTTATTAAAACCCTTTTTCGGACGAATCCAAACGCTTTTTTGGTGAAACCCTATGAAAAGGGGGAAACCGAAAACAGTAGGGCCCCTAAAAAGGGGGAGGACCCGGCGAGTGACGGTAATTTTAAACAACCCCCCCCCTAAAAAAAAAGTTCGGGGAGCATGAGTTTCACATAAAGTTTATGGGTTTTCGTGTTTTCGGTTTGGTTTTGGGCCGGTGTCGAGATGGGGTGCACGAGCTGTGCCAAAAAAGTAAAAGGGAACCACGTGGTGAGTAAACACCACGATGCTAGACCAAGGCATCTCTCCCTTACGGAACATCGGGGGCTGTGGAAAATAAAAAAAAACCCTTTCTGGGCGGGGTTAGCCAAAAAGGAAGCTTTAGGACCCCGGGTCCGGGTCCGCCACGGGACGCCGTCCCCGTAGGCGGGCCTCCCTTACGCGCAGGAGGGGCGTCGACGCTTGCGACCACATTTTTTCCCCCCCCCTCTTAAATCAAGCCCAAGGAAACCCGGATCGGACTTTGTAGTGAGACAGAGAGGATTTTGGATGAGTAGAGCTTTGGTGTTTACTTGTATTTTTTTTTGTAACCCTGGATCTCATGTATGTATTTTTTCCCAAAAAAAAAAAAAAAATTCCCGGTTTCCGATCTTTAAACTTCATTTTAAAACCTAACTTCATTTTTTGAAATTTTTTTTTTTAAATTTCTTTTTTTGGAGCCAGTAAAGTCCACTAAAAGTACACAGCTTTTCACTTCATAGTGCATTTTTTGCCCCCTGCTTTCCTAAAATCTAGGGTAGTTTTTTTTGCAAGGCCCCTAAAGTCCACGCCACCCGCTTCTCGGGGGTTGACCTATTTTTGCAGCAGTGCCTGGGGCCCCTGAACGAGCTTGGAGGGGAAACCAGCGACGGCGGGGCTCACCGCTGGCGTGCCTGATAAGGTGGGTTCCCTCCCCCCAGGGGGGAAAGTGTACTGGACCGTGCGGGGTTGCACTGTGGTACACTCGGGTTGTTGTGTTTTTTTTGGGGTTTGTTTTTTTGCGTTGTTGGTTTTCTTTTTGCATTTTGTGTCTTCGGTTCATTTTATCTCGTCTCTCCGCGAGCTAAAGCTTAGGGGGTTTGGCGAGTCAGGCAAGAGTTGGGAAACGGGTGACCTTCCCTCACCCCCCCCGACCTAAAAGTGGCCCCAATTGGGATTTAACGAGTAAATCACACTCTGGCCGGGCCTGGTCGGGTCCTTCGTGCAAGGTGGTGTCGGAAAGGGGTTTTGCGACGTGCCCTTCATAGGGAATAGCCCAAAGTGGGGCGTAAGGGGTGGGGCTAGGAGGGTGAAGTCAAAAAAGTGGCGCCAACTTTCGGGGCTCGAGTTGTCACCCCCTCCCGAGGGGGGTAACAGTTTTAAAATTTTTGGGGGCCCCCACTTTGGACGGGGCCCCCCCCAAAGTGGGCCCCAACGAGGGGCCGTTTCACCACGTCCCGAGGTGTACAGATTGGGCCCGGGAGGTAGGACCTACCCGCCCATCACCCCCCGAGACGTACGAGCCCAAGTCAGTAGTTTCACAACGTAGGACGGGGGCATGGATACCCCCACGACGCGAGAGTAATCAAGTAGGCCGCGAATTGATTTGGGCATCAGCGGACAAGTTTGGGGGGACACCCCGCAAATCGGGGGGAAAGAAAAAATGAAAGAGGAAAGGGCCCTTTTTTGTAGAACCAGGAGTGGTGTATGTACGCAAAACCGAGCAGGGCGAACAGGAAGTGTACGGGACTTTTTCCTTCAAGGGTAAAATGGGGCGGGGAAAAACCGGGAGATTTTGACGACCACGGTGGAGTCTGAAAACGAGAGCATGGAGCCGACCTGGGGCGTGTCTAGAGGGCACCGAGACCCCCCAGGGGAGGCGCGAGCTGGGGGAAAAACCCTAGACAGGGTGTGCCGGAGCAGCCCCGACAGGCTACAAGAGTGATTTTGGCGGGCTTTTTGCGATGCTGGAAGCAAGTTGGAAGGGGGAGAGGGGAACGCGAGAAAAAAGGGTACGCAAAAAAGCAGACGCGGAGCGCGAGGCACGTTGGGGGGCCCCAGGGAAAGGGTGGGGGCACCCAATACAGCAACGAGCAGGCAGTACGTTACGAGCAAAAAAAGAAACCAAAAAAAAGGCTCGGGCTGTAGTAGCAAGGGACAATTTGGAAAGGACGGGGCGACGGGCCTAGGAAAGCGAGTAGCCCAAATTTGTCAGGCAGTAGAAAAGTTGGCAGAGAACAGACGGGGATGGGTCAGCACGTTAAAAAAAATAATGCCGTTTTAAACTAGTGCGATAAATGCCTTGGTACGGGGAAAGGGGGAAGCACCGATCAGCTGGGTTTACTCAGCAACGCGCCCTGTCGGAGGGGAAAATGGTTTTCGTCATACCACTACGGAGACCAGTAGCGCTGCACAGATGCCAGCAACGTGGACGCCTAACGGAAAGACTGGACGCAGTAGGACCCCCAAATACCCAAATTGAAGGTAGGGGGGCGCAGCCGGAGCGGGGGACGGGTGGGGCACGCCCGCCCCGAGACGGGGGCTAGGGCGGATTTAGAAGCTCGCGTCGCGAGGGGAGACGGGAGCTCTTGGGGGGGGTACACGAGTGTAAGACAGGTTTTTGGAATCGGCCGCCGGTTTTGGACGAGCACTGTACCCCAAAACCAAAAAAAATGTCACGAGAAGTTAGAGAGAGAGGGCTATGTTTAAACAACCCCAAGGCGGGGATGCCCCCAAAAAGATTTTCCCAAAACCCATTTTGGAGAAGCTTTTCCCGTAAAGGGTATCGTGTGAGCAAGAGCTCGAAGCTCAATCTACCCAGTCCCGTGTTGTCCCGGGGCCCCCGGAAACTCCCCTGGCTCGGGGAGATCGACCTAACTGATTTTTCCGGGAAGGGCTCAAAGAACCCATACTAAAAAAGTACTGGGGGAGTCGAGCAGGGAGGGGCTAAGGCATTTACATCTGAAAACGGGAATAGGACCAGGGCAGGGCTTTGTCCCCCCTACTGCAGTAGCCCTCATCAAACGAATATTTCTACCTCCCCCAAAAGACGACCACATACTCGCCCCCAATCTACTGGTCATTTCCCGAGAGGCCGTCACAGCCCGCCTATCGATCCGATGACCCCTCCATCGAAACTATTTTAACTTTAGTGTGCGGGAGGGAAAGTAAAATAAAAATTTGGGGCTTCTTAGGAGAAAATAAACCCCCCCTGCGAAAAATTTATGGGGAAAGGGAAACAACCCCACCTACTGTCAAAAAAGGGTTTGCCCGTAATAGGCCGTTAAATTATGGGCCCGGGTACCGAAACCGAGGTTCGAACAAACCCTAGGCCCAGGGAGGGGGGGGGCGACAGGGGGCATGCAGCGCGCGCACCCGGGAACGTGCGAGACGGGGCGGGAAAGCGGTGATCGAGCAGAAAAGCACGAGAGCTACCGCGCACGCCCAGCCCAAACCACGCGAGGGGAGAACAAGGCGCCACAAACCCGAGGTTGCAATTCGGGCCCTATGCTACGGGACACGGAAAGGGGCGGACTGCCAGCTCATGATCGGGGAGGGGAAAAACCACTAGGGGTTTGGGCCCGGGAAAACAAAACCCAGTCCCCGACGTGACGATTTTCCCGCTAAGTGTGAACACGGCCCTTCCCCGATAATAGGAAAGAGCTTTTGGGCGGAAGAGGGATGAAAAAACGGAGAAGAGAAAACTCTTTCCCACCATGCGTAGAGTGCCATTTGGGGGGAAAGGTAGGTGTTTTACCGCCCTTCCGACACGGGAAGCAAAAAGTAACATGAGGTCCGAGGTACTCTTCGGGGGAGCTGGGTGCTAAAAACCCAAAGGGTTACTTACCCTTGCCGTGTGGGGGTGACCATCGTAGGCCCACGAGAAACGCATTTAAAGGGGGTCCCCTAAGCGGGTGAAACCTGGAGCTGTGTATCGATATTAAAAGGAATATTGGAGAAAACTTTTTCAGTGGTGACGGATCTCGTCCCCCAAGTTGATTTGGGCAAAAGACTGGTGCTACAAATATCAAAGTTACTATGTGCTTCGCGAAACGACAAACTGATTTGGTGGAAACCCCCCGGGGGCCCTCCACCCGTCACTCGTTAATATGTTTTTAAGTGGGGATCCACGACGGCTGATCTGTCGGTGGATCGATGACGATTTGACTTGGGAAAACCCCCCGGTGAGAGAGGCGTCGGTTTCGTCTGCTCAGGGGCAGAGGAAAAGGGGGCGGGGAAACCCGACCAAACGACAGAGGGGAGATTAAGAACAGTTTCCCCAGTCAAGCGCGCTCCTAGAGGGCAACAAGATGAAATGTATCTTTAAACCTTTCGAACAAAGGGGTCAGCAAGAGGGTTTCCCGTTATACAGTCCCCCTTGCTGTGAGTGCCTAGCCGGGGGGAATGCCTATAAAAGATAATGAAAGCGGCAAAGTGAAGGGGGGGTACAATGTAGTTAACCTCAAGAAATTGGGACAGAAGTCCGACGGGAGTGAGCTTTTGTTGTACAGGGGCAAGTAGTGCAGTAAAAAGAGTTTGGGCGGATTGACAGGAGGATTTGAACCCCGGGGCCCCCCCCCCCACGTCAAGCCCGTGCTGACGCTCGAGAGAGGAAGCGGCTGGGAGGAGAGAGGCCAAACCGAAAAGGGTAGAGCGGGAAAACGACGTTTGGGGGGACAGTCATCAAAGTACGAGCCTTGCGCGGGGATGATCAGGGAGCCCCATCGAAGGAGAGTTTGACCAGCGCGGGTCATGACCGGGGGTGCTTTAAAGGGAAAACGCAGCGCACAGCCCCCCTAGAGCGAAGAAGAAATTTGCTCGACGCGAGGGCACCCCAAGTAAAACGGGGAGGGGCTTGGGGATACGCCCGCGAGGGAAATGCAGTTTGTCACCAACCCGGGGGACGGGCAAATGGAGGGAGCTACGGTACATTGAGTGGAGAGCCGGGGCCACCGTGGGGTTTGGGGGTTTATTGGGGACTTTTTGCCCTGTAGAACAGTCCCCCACCAGGGCGGGGTTTTCCCGGGTGGTGGGTGTTTCTGGGAGAGAGAAGCACAAGAAATGGGGCACCTTTTAGCCGAGGGCCCAGGGGGGGGGGGGGGGGGCCGGGCCTTGATGTGTTTTAGTGTCCTTTTTGGACCGTGGGGGTCCCTAGCGGGTTGTGTGTTGTTTGGGGGTTCCCCCCTGCCCCCCCGCGTTAGTTTTTGGGTTATCCCTGTTAGGAAATTTTGTTCCCACGCCCTGTAAGTTTTTTTTTGTTTTTTTTGGGGTGTATCAAGTTAAAACGTCCTTGGTTAGAGAACCCCTTTGGGTTTTTGTTACGCGAATTTTATTTCGGGTGGTCCCACCTATTTTTAAATAGTTTCGGTCAACCAACGGGGGGGGGCGGGTGGGGCTTGGGGTTTTGTTTTTTTGCCTGTGGGGGTTTCTCGGTGGACCGTGCCCTCGATTTAGTAACAGTTAGTTACGCGGTAGTTTTTGGGGGGGGGGGGCCCCCGGGACAGGGGGTTTTTTTCTTTTTTTGTTTGCGATTTTTTTTTTTGTAAATGTAAATTTTAATTACCGCGTGGCGTGTAGGTCAGAGTACGTTTTTAAAAATCCATCTGCGGCAACCTAAATGTAATTGTAATTAGCCCGCGTGGGCCCTGTAGGTCAGGTAGCGTTTTTAAAATCCCATCGCGGCAACCTAAATGTAATTGAATTAGTTTTAGAGTTAATAGGCGCAGGGGGGGCGGTCGTGGGACGTGTGGTTAGAAGTCCGTCCCAGTGCGACGTGAGTGTTTGTGTACTTCTACGTGGAATGCGTGTATTTTTGGGGGAAAAAGCGTTCACGGGCGTTTGAAAAAGTAACTGTGGTTTCGGGTCGCAGCCCGTTTTGTGAAAAAAGACCCGGTCCCCGGGGCTCGATCGCGGGCGGGAGTGGAAATTGGCCGTTCCCCGGGCCCGTTCTAGCAGGTTCAGTCCGGTCCGGCTGAGGAGTGGGCGTGGCGGCCCAGAGGGGAAGAGGGCACGTACGACCAGGGTGTACTGAAGGGGGGCGTGCACGTCAGGCGTGCTAGTGGAGTCACTTTTCGCTGGGGCGCCCCCGGTGGTGAAGGGGGGTTTGGGGCTCGGCCTTTCCCCACTACTTTGGGGTGACGGGGAGGCTTTGTGGACAGGTTTACAGGGGTCTCCTTGAGACACCCCGGGAAAAGACTATAGGTTGTTTTCCCCTAGCTCCTGGGGGGTGGTTGGGCCCTGAGTTTTTGCGTTTTGTTTTTAAACCCGTAGGGTTTTTTTGTTTTTTTTTTTTGTGTTTTTGTATCAAACAGTATCTAAATTTTAAAGTCATTTTGAAGTTCCCCTAAGAAAAAGTAGAATCTCCCTAAGATTTTTAATTTGCCCGAGTTGCGCAAGTTTCCCCCTTGTGTGGGGCCACTCGAAGCTGTGGGGCACTGGGAAATTTTTGGGAAAAAAGTCCCCCATTTTTGCCAGGGATTTGCCCGGGATGGGTTTTTTTGGGGTGTTACTTTCAGTCAACTTTAGGTCCCCTGGGGGAGGTCAAGGGTGTCAGGGAAAAGGGGGGTCCCCTGTAAAGTTTCAGCCCTACCCCTTGTATTTTTTTTATTTTTCAATTTTTTAAAACTATCTATGTATTTCCTATCATGGGGGACTTTCCCAAAATTTTCACAGGCCTTTAAATATATTTTTCTAACTTGTTCAAGCCAGTGTGGGAAACTGCCTTAGGCAAAGCAAAGGCCAAAACCCTTTGGTTTGAAAAGGGGGAAATGTAAAATTTTTGGAGCCGAGGGTCATGTTTTTTGGTTTCGGGGTTTTCCAAGTTTCCCAGAAGTGAGTCACCCCATGTTTTAAAAAAAAGGAAAAAACCTGGAAAAGTGTGTTGGGTTCAACTTTTCCCCGGGAGGGCAGGGGTTTTGGAAGCGGCCAAACATAATGGCAACGTTGGTGGGCTAAAACCAAAGGAAATGTTTTATTTTTGCGAAATTTTTAGTCGACGAATCGCGAAAATTTGGGAAAGACCCGCGGAAGTTTTAATTAAAAGGGGGTGCCCAAAGGCAGGGGTCCAGAGAGACACCGTGGGGCCCGGTGGCGAGGGCCCAGCAGAAAAACCCCCGGGCGAGGGGAGGGGTGGCAGGAAACAACCCCCTCGATCACAGTGGGGCACGCTTTTGGGAAACCAGGGTTTGAGTCCCGGGGGGGGACGTGTGAGTGCCCCGCGTGGTGTCCCCCCCTGCGAGAGCCCTCATGGGGCGTGGAGCCTCCCTCTATCACGGAGGGGCCAAAAGGGGTAAGGGGGTTGGGGCTTTTTCTAACCTCTTTTTTTCATTTTATTGAAACTTTTCGGACGAATCCCCACGCGTTTTTGGTGTACCCCAGTAAAGGGGGGAAACCCACAACAGTTTCGTTTTAACAAGACGACCCGGCGAGTGCACCCCCCCCCGGGAATTTCCCAAAAAACTACAAGTTGGGGGGGAGCATGGCTCACATCAAGTTTATAGTTTTTCCGGGCTTTGGATTGGCTTTGCGGTGGCAAAATAGGGGGCAAAGGGGCTAGTGCCAATAAAGTATAAGGGCCACTGGTGAGTAAAAAACCACGATGCCAGACCAAAGGGACTCTCCCCCTACGAGAACATCTGGGGCCCGTGGTAAACTAGATTTAAAAATTCTGGGCGAGTAGCCCAGAAGGAAGCAGTAGGACGCCAGGTCCGGGGCCGCCCCCTGGACGCCGTCCCCTTTGGTGGGCCTACCTACGCGCAGGGGCGGGGTCCCACCTTGCGACCACATCTTTTCCCCCCCCCCTTCACTCAAGACCAAGGAAAAGGTCGGGCTTTGGAGTGAGACAGGGGAGGACTTGGATGGTAACTTTTGGGGTTTACTTGTATTTTTATTGTAAACCCTGGTATCTCATTTTGTATTTTTTTTTGCCTAAATTTGGATCCCATCTTTTAAATTCACTTTAAACCCAACTTAATTTGTTGTAATTTTAAATTTTTGTTTTGAGCCAGTTAAAATCCACTAAAAATTAAAACAGCTTTTACTTCATAGTGCTGTTTGCCCCTGCTTTCCTCAACTCATAGCGTAGTGTTTTTTTCAAGGACCCTCAGTCCACGCCACCCCCGCCCTTTTCGGGTGGTTGACCTACTTTTTGCAGCAGTGCCTGGGGCCCCGAAAAAGGCTTGGGTGGCCCCGCGACGGGGTTGGGTTTCCCCCGGCGGCCTGATAAGGGGGGGTTCCCTCCCCCAGTGGGTTTGTGTTTTGGACCGTGCTGGGTTGCCCCTGTCGGTACACTCTGGTTTTTTGTGTTTTTTTTGGTTGTTTTTTTGCGTTTTTTTGTGGTTTTTTATTGGGTTTTTTTGGGGCTCTCGGGTTTTTTGTTTGTCCCCGTCTCTCCGCGAGCTAAGCTTAGGGCAGGTTTGGGGGTCAGGCATAGAGTTTTGGCGGGTGACCTTCACCTTTCACCACCCCCGACCTAAAGTGGCTCCAATTGGTGAGTCACGATGAATCACACTCTGGCGCTGGTCGGGTCCTTCGGGCAAGGTGGTGTCGGTAAGAGGTTGCGACGTGACTTCATAGGCGAATTAGACCACTAGGGCGTAAGGTGGTAGGGCCTAGGAGGGTGAAGTCACAAACTTCCTCTCGGTAGGTTCGAGGGAGCAGTCAAGAGAATTTTTTTTTGAGAGTTTGATATGTGTCTGTTTCATCTTGTTTGATATGTATTTTATTATTGTTGTATTCAAGTCTTAGGATGGGTGTATAGGCCCATGTCTTAAATGGATCTTAGATCCGCTATTTGCATCCATCCGTATGTTTATTATATAATAATATTGTAATGAATGTACGGAATAAACACATAATAATAATAACATAATAATAATGTCCAGTAAATATGAACGTTGTAGCCCCACCCGTTTGGTCAGAATCGCTGGGCAATTGAACTGACGAATTAGATAGTAGTAGTAGGAGTAGTAGCCATGTAGTAACTAACGTCCTTAAAGTGATTTTGAGATGTTTCAAGTCATATTTTCACCAAGAAGGAATGCTCTACCCCAACCAAATTTGGCTTTGTTGTCCGGGTACCTAAATCCCTTCGATTTTGATAGTTTTCAAGTTCACATCACGTTTCATGATGGCTGGGTGACACCTCGAATCACCCCAACTCGGCTTGCCCGTATAAGGTGCCTGAGTGTGTAGCGCACCGCGGCTTGGCTGCGGCGCCCTAACGGGCACCTAGATGGTCTGTATCCCCAACGAAGTGTATAATAGTATCCTTGGTCTGTTTCATGGTTTGTGCCACAGCCAATTGTTATCGTACATTTATGAAAGTAAATGTCTGATGAAATATCTCAAAGTCGGTGGGTAAATTATTTGATTTTGATCAATGTTTATTATTAGGCCTATTATCACATTGTGTCATATGTCAGTGTTTGTAAATGATACCTACCTTGATCTACAAGAAACAGGAAACACGGTCAATCAAAGAAAATAATATGCAGAATATAATGCAAATCGTAGTTACTTTTTGACGCGCCCGTCATCCGAATAATAATAATAATAATATTTAAAAAAAAATCAGTGCAAAATTAACAGTGAATTTCACCCTTTTATCCCCTCCCATCCCCCCCTTTCAGGATAGGAAGGACTGGTGTGAGTAACCCAACCATAATATTAGGTGGAGTATGATGCTCCACCTTATACGTTGGCCGCGAGCTTGTGTGGGATGTAGCATGAACACATTGCCACAATGACAATAATTTCAAGAATATAAGACTATGTAAAGCTTTCCTGCCCTTGCATGGGGCTGGATTGTCCTGGTGCACGGGTCTGTCCTTTCAACGTAAGCTAACATCCCAAGCTAGACTATGGTCTATATATACACGTAAGGGTTGGCGCGCCCTCAAACCAAATAACCTGCAAATTACATTTGGCACGCTACCTCTTTTATAGCAACGCCCATTGGCGTTTTCCTACTTGAAAACATATCAATGCAAACGCATGTTATTTAAATGTAGCATTGAGATCAAATCAACGATGTGTGACCAGCAGACAAGATGTATTTATTCAAAATGGCAACATTGTAGGGTCAAACAGTGTGGGAAAGGTTAAAGCATATCGTATAGTAGTATCGGTAGTATCTATGACGCATACCATTCGATTTCCTAACACCCACAGCTTTAATTTTAAACTTGATTAACTCAATATTTCGTTCGCCTTCATAGCGTCGGTACGCTATGAACACAACCGACGCTCAATTTTTTCGTTCGCACATTGACAACTTAAATGTGAATTTTTTTTGTTATAAATGCACTTACAGACATCATCTTTAGTCCATTTTTTCACCATTAATCACGTTTTAATAAAGTGTATTTTTATACGTCCAAATACATAAATACAGTCTGTTTCATGATCAAATAGACCTCAAGATACTGTTTTAGAATACGCACTGCTTTCTTTTGATGGCAAAGTAAGATTTTTTTTCAAAAATGGTTATTCAAATGCTAAATTTATAACTGTAAAGGGACGTTGGCAACAAAGTGGCTATCTTGAGTTTGGCCATAAATATTACAGATACACTGTAAATAATAAAATACCTGAAGCTGCGTTTTATTTATATTTATGTTTATATTCCCGAGTAGGGAAAAACTTACTATTCAATGTAATTTACCTTCTAATTAAAGTTGATTTATTGTTTTTCACTCTTGAACGTTAAAAAAGCATATCATGATTAGGGTAAATGTATTTCAAACAAAAATTTACAGTCAGTTTCCAAAAAGTGGGACCCCGCTATAATATTTTTAAGAAAATTAAGTTTTGCAAAAACAATTGTCCAGTGGATATGTTTATAGTTGTATATTAGATATAATTATCACCTAGCTGGGATAAAACATAACATGATGTACATTTTTGGCGATAATGACAATGCACATAGTTGAATTCCTGAAAAAATATATGTCAAAACGTGTGGCACTCAATAGTTTTTTTCACACTTTCCCACTTCAATGCCAAATTACTTACTATAAGGCTATTGTACCTCCTCTGGCCGATAATTTGAAAGTCGAAGAAACATATCTGAAAAGTTTTCTGAATGAAAGAAGGCCTTTAAAATAACAGAAAAAAAAATTGTGAATTTTTTGGGGGGGGGACATAACCTCACTTTTTGGGAAAATTTTAATATTTTGATTTTTTGGGCAAAAGTGTACACTACTAGGGAAAACGCTAAAGTCCCCCCGCGTTGATGGATGAGCTTTTAAAGTTTTTAGTTTGCGTGGGCCGTGGGATATCTTTACTTTTGAAAGTGCTTTGTTTGTTGCCTACGCTTTGTATGTGATTGTTGTCAAGTTTCTTTGTTTCTTGTCAATTGGTACTATTTAACGTAAAAAACTTATATTAAAAGCTTTATTCTATGGATTCTGGCTAATTTTTTTAACTTTTTCTTTCAAAAGGTACTACATCACCATAACCTTAATGTCCATGTAAAATATAAAACGTTGTAGCCCACCCGTTTGGTCAGAATTGGCCCAAACGGTACGAAAATATCGCACAAAAAATCAAAAAAATTATATTAAAAGCTTTATTTCTATAGATTCGGGCTAACTTTTCAACTTTTTCTTTCAAAATGTACTACATCACCATAACCTTAATGTCCATGTAAATATGAACGTTGTAGCCTAACCCGTTTGGTCAGAATTGGGCCCAAATGGCACGAAAAAATCGCACAAAAAACCCCCCGAAAAAAATCGTAAAAGTACGATATTCATGAGAATATTTCTTCGATTTACCCAAAAACGTGGCAAGTCTAAGTTCAGAGATTTCGAAGGTCCTGTCAAATTTTCAATCAAGATCGCATATGCCGTTTGCCCGGTGGGAGAGCGAACAAACAGACGGAAAAAACAAACAAAAACAAAAACAAAAAAAAAAAAACACCCGAGCTAAATTTTTTGGGGGGTCAGTGAAATTGATGTCTTAGCTTCACTCGCTTCGCTCGCTACGCTCATCCAACAAATATAGTTCAAAATTAAAATTTTTTGAGAATCGGTTTTCTGGACATACTTTCTAAACCCCTTTAGCTAAAAATTGACTATAGCTAAAATAGTTTTCTGAAAATAACAAATGGTGTACGAATTTCTTTGTGAAATGGTACACAACGGGAAAAAAACTCGTACTGTACCGTTTGACAAAAAAATCGTACACCAACTGTTATTTTCAGAAAACTATTTTAGCTATAGTCAAGTTATAGCTAAAGGTGGTCTAGAAACTATGTCCAGAAAACCGATTCTCAAAAATTTTTAATTTGAACTAGATTTGTAGTGTTACACTTTTTGTCCAAAAATTACATACTAGGAAAACGCTAAAGTCCCGCCGCGTTGATGGATGAGCTTTTTTGTAAGTTTTTGTTTGCGTGGGACCTCTTTTCCTTTGCAAGTGCTTTGTGAAGCATTGTAGGTGATTGTTACCTAGTTTCTATTGTTTTTTGTTAAATTTGTTATTATAAACCTGAAAAAATCATATTAAACCTTTTAATCTATGGATTCTGGCAAACTTTTCAACTTTTTCTTTCAAAAAGCAATACATAACCATTACCTTAAGTATATGTAAAATAAGAACGTTGTAGCCCCCCCCTTTTGGTCAGAATCGGCCCAAATGTCACGAAAATATCGCACTAAAAATCGAAAAAAATCGTAAAAGTACAATATTCATGAGAAATATATCTTGATTGTACTCAAAAACGAAGCAAGTTTAATTTCAGAGATTTCGAAGGTCCCTCCAATTTTCATACAGATCGCAATATGCCGTTTCCCCGGTAGAGAGCGAACAAACAGACAAAAAACACAAACAAACAAAAACGAGCTAATTTTTTGGGGGGGTCAGTGAAATTGAAGTCTTCGCTTCACTCGCTTCGCTCGCTACGCCCCATCCAACAAATATATTTCCCAAAATTAAATTTTGAGAATCGGTTTCTGGACATACTTTCTAAACACCTTAGCTATAACTTGACTATAGCTAAAATAGTTTTCTGAAAATAAACAGTTGGTGTACGAATTTCTTTGTCAAATGGTACACAACGGGAAAAAAAACTCGTACTGTACCGTTTGACAAAAAAATCGTACACCAACTGTTATTTTCAGAAACTATTTTAGCTATAGTCAAGTTATAGCTAAAGGTGTCTAGAAACAAATGTCCAGAAAACCGATTCTAAAAATTTTAAATTTTTGAACTAGATTTGTAGTGTACACTTTTGTCCAAAAATCTAAATACTAGGAAAACGCTAAAGTCCCGCCGCGTTGATGGATGAGCTTTTTTGTAAGTTTTTAGTTTTGCGTGGGACCTCTTTTCCTTTGCAAGTGTTTTGTGAAAGCATTGTAGGTGATTGTGCCTAGTTTCTATTGTTATTGTTAATTGTTATTATAAAACCTAAAAAAATCATATTAAAACCTTTATTCTATGGATTCTGGCAACCTTTTTCAAATTCTCTTTCAAAAAGCAATACATAGAAATTACCTTAATGTATATGTAAAATATGAACGTTGTAGCCCCGCTCGTTTGGTCAGAATCGGCCTAAATGTCACGAAAATATCGCACTAAAAATCGAAAAAAATCGTAAAAGTACAATATTCATGAGAAAAAATTTCTCGATTGTACTAAAAACGTAGCAAGTTTAAGTTCAGAGATTTCGAAGGTCCCCTCCAATTTTCATCCGATCGCATATGCCGTTTCCCCGGTAGAGAGCGAACAAACAGAAAAAAAAACAAAAAAAAACAAAAAACGAGCTAATTTTTTTGGGGGGTCAGTGAAATTGAAGTCTTCGCTTCACTCGCTTCGCTCGCTACGCTCATCCAATTATTTCCAAAAGTGAGGTTATGTCCCCCCCAAAAAAATCACAATTTTTTTTGGTTATTGGAAGGCCTTTTCTTTCATTCCGCAAACTTTTCAGACGTGTTCTTCGACTTTCAAATTAATTATCGGTCAGAGGTGGTACAATTGCCTTAAGCATAGCGTTTAAGCTTTTTAAAATACTAGGAAAACGCTAAAGTCCCGCCGCGTTGATGGATGAGTTTTTTAAATTTTTTAGTTTGCGTGGGGTATCTTTACTTTTGCAAATGCTTTGTTTTGCTGCCTACGCATTTTAGGTGATTGTTGTCAAATTTCTATTTTTACCTGTCAATTGGTATTATTTTCCGTAAACAACTTATATTAAAAGCTTTATTTCTATGGATTTCTGGCTAACTTTTTGAACTTTTTCTTTCCAAAAGGGACTACATCACCATAACCTTAATGCCCAGGTATAATATGAACGTTGTAGCCCCACCCGTTTGGTCAGAATTGGCCCAAATGTCACGAAAATATCGCACTAAAAATCAAAAAACTTTATTAAAAGCTTTATTGGATGAGCGAAGCGAAGACTTCAATTCACCGAACCCCCCAAAAAATTAGCTCGGGGTTTTTTTTTGTTTTTTTCCGTCTGTTTGTTCGCTCTCTACCGGGCAAACAGCATATGCGATCTTGATGAAAATTTGAGGGGACCTTCGGGTTTTCTCTGAACTTAGACTTGCTACGTTTTTTGGGGACAATCGAAGAAATATTTTACATGAATATCGTACTTTTACGATTTTTTTCGATTTTTAGTGCGATTTTTTCGTAACATTTGGCCGATTCTGACCCAAACGGGTGGGGCTACAACGTTAAAAATTTCACATGCACATTAAGGTAATGGTGATGTATTGACTTTCGAAAGAAAAAGTTTAAAAAAAATTTGCCAGAATATATAGAAATAAAGGTTTTAATTTGAGTTTTTTGAGGTGTTAAAATTAAAACCTTTTTTTCTATAGATTCTGGCTAAATTTTTTAATTTTTTCTTTCAAAAGTCAATACATTACCGTTACCTTAATGCCCATGTGAAATATGAACGTGTAGCCCACCCGTTTGGTCAGAATCCCCCCAAATAGCACGAAATATAGATTTTAGATCTTTCTCACAGCCTTGTATGAAAACTTCACAGGAGATTGTACCTTACTCACAGCCTTGTTACAAACAATCAAAGATCCAACAGACCTAATGATTGCTTTGTATGGGCCGTGTTAAATTTTTTTTTTATATTAAATTAATATTAACATTTTATAATTAAAAAGCTCATCCATCAACGCGACTAAAAAAAGCGTTTGCGAAGCTTCCTAGTTTTTTATAGATTCTGGCTAACTTTTTCAACTTTTTCTTTCAGAAAGCAATACATCACCATTACCTTAATGTCCATGTGAAATATGAACGTTGTAAATCCCACCCATTTGGTCAGAATCGGCCCAAATGTCACGAAAATATCGCACTAAAAATCGAAAAAAAACGTAAAAGTAACGATATTCATGAGAAATATTTCTTCGATTGTACCCAAAAAAAGTAGCAAGTCTAAGTTCAGAGATTCGAAGGCCCCTCCAATTTTCATCAAGATCGGATATGCCGTTTGCCCGTAGAGAGCGAAGAAAAAGACAGTAAAAAAAAAAAAAAAACCCGAGCTAAATTTTTTGGGGGGGCGGTGAAACTGAAGTCTTCGCTTCGCTCATCCAAATTTTTCTGAGAGTATCTTACACAATCAAAAGCATTGTTGTATGAGCGTAGCGAGCGAAGCGAAAACTTCACTTTCACTGACCCTCAAAAAATTTAGCTTCAATGTTTTTGTTTTTTTTTTTTTTTGTTTTTCTGTCTGTTTGTTCGCAAAGATTCCGGGCAACGGCATTATCCAGCCGATTCTCATCCTGATGTACAACATAGGGGACGTCGTTCGGGGACCTCTGCGAGCCGATAGCGCAGGGGTGCGGGTTCTTCCTGAGGGAGATCGCGGGGGTGTTTAGATCCGTCAGACTAGTCGAGGTCAACCAGTTTAAGGCGGGAATTTTATCACGTGTGATTCGAGTTCGACTGCCGATGATCGTCTCCGAAACGGAAAATATTACATTGAGCTGCTCCCCCTTTAGATTCAATTCGTCTGACGATGGTATTTGCAAGGTGGGGGAATGAGACGAATACTAGCATTGAGTGTAGGATTCAGGTTTGTGATCCAAGGGGCAAGTCTTTTTTGTCTAACGCGTTGTAAATCCAAATCGCAAGTCCAAATTACTCCACAGCATGAGACTTCGAGCAGTGTACCTATTACGAACAAAACGTAATAAGTTAAGAGGCCTAACTGTTATTAGATGTTGGACGGTACATGGGGGTTCTGTCACTATCCCACCTCTCTACAGACCCAATGGTAGGCCTACTAGGCTAAAGGCGTGAACGCTGGGAAACGTGGAATGAAAACACTGGCAACAACGTGTGCTGGCAATGGCAATGTTGCTCAAGCGGCTGAAGGAAACGTAAAATTACACAATTCTCACCAATTTAAATTCACAAACATTTTGTTTATCGTTTCCCCACAATTGCGTGAATCGTAAATTAGTCTTGACAGATAACCCATGGTTGGAAAGAGGTGTGATGTATGTGTGTGTGGAGAGGGCAAATTGTTTTACGAATCCTAGATGGCTACAACAACTATAGTCTTTCTACTATGACATGGTTATTTACAAGGTCATTGCACCCCTTGTGCAATAATACATCTTAATATTCAGCAACAACAACCACAACATTGGACGGGAAAGCTCTAGCTTGTAGAAGTCTAATTCATTCATAAAACTTCGAATCAACAATTAACTCAGGCTAGGCCAATCCCTTCTAACAGGTAGAGTTTGCAGAAATGATACTCCATCTGTAGGCCTAAGTGGAATCATATCTATACCTTAAGCTAGGTCTACCTAATTTATAATTTTTATCAATATAATATTCAAAAATATTTGATTGTTTCTGAATATTTGAATTTTTGTTATTTTAATTAATGAAGTTTTATATGAAATAAATCCCAAATTTGTTTAATAAATGTAAGTTCACTTAAATACACATCGGGATTTCGCTAATAAAATTATGACTTCTTTCCTAGTAACTCCCCTCAAAAGATAAAATAACAGACTTTAAAAAAATTTATTTTCAATATTTTACTAAAAGGTTAACTATAAAAACTGATATCGGGATTCAAATCTCTGTTTATGACATAATTCGGATAGTATTTTGAAAAAGTCAGTTCGTTGTTTTGGTTTGTGGACACCCTAACAAGCAATGGAAAATTATTGATAAATCAAACGATATCGGAATTGCTAAATTATTTTTAAAAAGTTTTTAAAAGTTTAATATTTCCACGGAAATATTAGATTTTGTATGAAATTCCAATTTTTTATGTCTGGACCGGGACCTCCACCAAAAATTTAACTATTACATTTCCTTTTACTGCGTAACAATGACAATTTATTTTATGACAATAAACTAGGAAACGCCAAGTCGTTGTTAGACGAGTGAGCGAGCCATGTGTTTGAGTACTCGGAACATTTGCCCTTTAATTTATTTATATATTTATAAGGTACAAAAGATAGGTTTTGAGCTATTTGGTAAAAGGAACCCCGTCAACAGGCCATATGCAAAACCCCTAGCCTAACCGACAGTGTTGGCCGGCGCTTGCGCTCGACTCTGATTCGGGAGGTCCCCGGGTTCAATCCGTCGAGACCGGCAAATCTTTTCCCTCGAAAAAAAAAAACTCTAGCCTATAATATAGGCTAGGGAGAAAAGACCCATGCTGGATCCAGCCTTACGTAACGTGAGGAAAGGGAATGTTATGTTACCGGCTACTCAACACATGGCTCACTCACTCATCTAACAACGACTTTGACGTTTTCCTAGTATAAGACATAACAAAATACCATATCCCCTTGGTCCAGTTGGCAATTTCAATTTTTGTTCGATTCAATACATTGTTAAATGAGTATATAGAGAGGCAGAAACTAGATTATTCTACATTGTTGTAATATTAGTGCATAAAATTGTGTTCAACTATATAGAACATTATTTTTGTGTGTAAGCCCTATATGTACGTCTGTGTACTTCATTTTTATCTGTTGCCCTAAATTGCTTATTTAATTATGAAGTTTTAAATTTATATTGTTTGTAATTTTGAGACGAGGGAGCGCAGCGACTGAGTATTACAATTCAAGAAATATGACACTTCGGTGATTCTGTGTGTGTATGTGTGTGCTTATGTGTGTACGCCAAAAACCAGCCGAATCGCTGAACAGATTGCGTTGAAATTTTTAACAGACATCCGGTACGAGTTTACTGAGAACTGCTAACAAAATGAGCAAAATCCGTTGTGATTTAAACCTACGAGAAATAATAAAATAAAAAAATAGTCCGCAAAAGTGTTGGATTTAATTGGATGAGCGAAGCGAAGACTTCAATTTCAATGACCTCTCAAAACATTTAGCCCCAATGATTTTTTTTTGTTTTTTATTTTCGCGTTTCCCGGCAAACGAAAAATTATGCGATCATGATAAAAATTTGGAGGGGCCCTTCGAAACTCTAAACTTGGACCTGCCATTTTTTGGGGTAGAATGAAAAAATTTTTGTCATTAATACTTTTTTTTTTACGATTTTTTTTTTTCTAATGCATTTTTTGGATATATGGCCCCACGGCCGGAAATCGGCGACTCGATTTTAAATAAAAACTAGGGGAAACGTTGAAATCACTGAAATGATATATGTTATGATTTTATGGACAATCGAAGAAATATTTCTTATGGAAATCGTACTTTTACGGGGGTTGTTTTTTACGATTTTGATGAAACTTTAGAGGAACGTTTGAAACCACTAATCTTACATTAATGATTTTGGGGAATGATTGTTGTTTTTTAATTTTATAAATAAAAAAAAAAAAGATCATCCATCAACGCGACTGGACTTAAGCGTTTTCCTAGTTTAACGACAATGGTTTTGTTCTTGGAGAAATATTTTTTTATTTTTTATTTGTCTAGCTGTGATTGCATGCATGCAAGGTGTATCGAATCTTGCACGCTCAAGGGTTTCCCCCCAAAATTCCGCTGGGATTTTGAGTAAACCTTGCAATTTTTTAACAAATTTTCGTACGGGCTATTTTTCCCAATTGTATCATTTAAAAAACATATTATGTATTTTTAAATACAATTCAAAATTTTAAAAAAATTTCCCGTCAAGGGGTTTGAACCCAGGTCTTTCACATTTCGGGTAGAACGGCGCCTTAGCCAACTAGACTAGGAAAACGCCAGGCGATAAAACGATATCGGAATTGCCAAATTAATTTTAAACAAATTTTAAAAGTTTAATATTTCCACAGAAATATTAGATTTTTTTGAAATTCCAATTTTAATGTCTGGACAAACGCCAGGCGATAAAACGGTATGCCAAATTAATTTTAAAAAATTTTAAAGTTTAATATTTTCACGGAAATATTAGATTTTTTTTTAAATTCCAATTTTAATGTCTGGACTGGACCTTCGTTTTTCCTCCACAAAGAATCAAAAATCTTCTAATTCTATTTTATTTCGTTTTACTACGAAACGATGAAAAATTATTTTGTGACTATAAACTAGGAAAACGCCAAAGTCGTTGTGTGGAAATTCCTTTAACCCGGCACCTCCACCAAACGAGATCCGAACATTGGCGTTCGCCGTCTATTTTGGGTTCTCCTATACCTGTGCTTGTTGAGGTTTCGATGATTAATAATCAAAACAAAATGGGCTTTGTTTCACAAAACAAAACCAAAGTAAATTTTACATTAGAGTCGAGTACAAGCGCTCAGGTCTATGATAATAATAATTTAAAAATTTAAATAATTTCTTGTAAGAAGCCTGCGTAGGGTGCAATGCATGCCCCTCTTCATGGCATATTGGAGTTAGAACAGTTATTGTGAAGGGATGTCTTGCATTCGACTGAGGAAAACCTCGGAAAAACCTTCAGTCAGGATTGCCGGTCTCGACGGAGTTTGAACCCGGGACCTCCTTCGGTGATATATGTTTTATATCAATATGTATTTTGTTTTTTTTCGTAAAAAAAAAATTTTTTTTCCCCTTTTTTTTACCGCCTTTTCAGTCAATTTTAGGCATTCTTTAAAAAATAATTTTTTAATTTTAAAAATGTCTTTTGGGAAAGGCTCTCTGCACAACGTATCTGTTTGACCTTGGACAAAATTTTTAAAAGGCTCGTACCACCGCTAGGTGGATAAATTTTAAATTTTTTTTAACTTTGATTTTTTTTTGTTTTTGTGTTTTAAAAATTTTAATCTTTTTACATTTACTAAAAGATAGTATTTTTCACGTATTAAAAGTGATATCAATCAGTCGGTTCCATTAAATTTTTCCCGTAAACAAAACTACGAGGAATGTCAGTGTTAAAGAGGTATTTAACCCCTTAAATCAAAAAATATATTTAAATTTGGGCTAACTAGTAATGAAATTTTGCAATTAACAGAAAAATTATTTTTATCCCAAAAAATGGCAAACAAACATTTTTTGAGCTAGGCCCCCTCGGCAAAAAACTCCATAAAAAATAAAATAGGCACGATCTTTAGCCCCGGACCTTGGGGGATTTTTTATCCAAAAAAATTTTTCATTATTGGGGTTTCTCGACAGCCTTTTTTTGTAAAATTCTTAATTTTGTTTTTTTAATTTGGGAAGTATTCGGCAAAATAGCTGATTACCAAGATGGGGTGTTGAATGATTGATTGATTGTTTTATTAGCCTGTAGTAGTACAGATATAGGCATTGTCATGTAATTCTAAGCTAAATATAGGCTGATCAAGGTGATAGGGGTGTGATTTTGGAATGCATATTTTTGCGTGTTTGAGGGTATATTTGGGCACAGTTTCAAGACACGATGTTATAAAGGGGCATTTTAGATTGGTACTATGCTCTAGTATCTATGTGGACCAAAAAAGAAGCAGGTTAAAGCCGATTAGGAAATTTTCCAAAACACCAATTTTCGCCAATTTCTGGACCAAAAAAATTAAAAAAAATCCTGTTAAATCACAGTTACAAGATAATTTTTTTTAAACAGTCATTTTAGTGTAGTGTTGTGCTATAGATCACGTGGTAAAAAATAATTTTTGGGATTTTTGAACTAGACTGTGAAGATTCCACCTACAGGTGAATGAAGAAGTTATCGCAGGACACAGAACGTCAGACATAACCTCATCTACTGAACCGTTCCGGTGACGTTTGTTAATTGTGAAAGAACGAAAATATTGGCAAAGTAATAAATCCAATAATGTATAGGAACCCACAGATATTTACTCAATAATGAAGTGTGCCCATATCATGCGATTTCCTTATATCCATGGGAACATGACATAAACTTCACTTCGAACCAAATCGAGTTCAATGGCGAATGCATTTCAAATTTGCTGAAAGAATAATGAAATAATTTCACTTACAAAATCTCAGATACAAACAAAAATGCTTGACCATGTTCAAAAGGTCATAGGCCTAATCTATTATATTTGCCACCAACTGATACACCAAAATTTCAAACAGGTAAGAATCCAAACTGTTCATTGCATTGAGTCACGCTTAGGCGGGCCTAGGTGGGCCTAAAATACAATTGAAAGATAAGCTTATAAGCCTAGCTTAAAAAGTCAACTAGATCCCTTAGAGTGGTGTGATAATGTTGCTGGTAGCCTAGGCCTCATCTCCACAGTTAACTCATTGAACGAGTGAGCGTAGCGAACGGTGTGATTTCCATTCGACTTAAACGGCCCTAATTGTTTTTCTGCGTGCGTGCGTGCGTGTGTGTGTGTGTGTGTGTACGTTGAAAATCAGCCGAATCGCTGAACAGATTGCGCTGAAATTTTAAACAGACATCCGGTACGAGTTTATTGAGAACTGCTAACAAAATCAGCAAGATTCATTGCGATTTAAACCTACAAGAAATAATAAACTGAAAAATAGACTTCCAATGTTTGGAAATTATTTTAACGACAATGTTTTGGATTTAAAAAGATATTTTTGTTTGTTATTGCCTGGCCGTGAAATGTCGTGCCCAAGGTTTCTAGGCCCCTAAATGAGAATGTATTTATTAATTTACTTTCTTATGGACCTTGATCACAGCCTTCCACAAATAATCAAAGATCCAACCGCTATGCCTATGGGTCTTGTATATTTGTTTGTTTGTGTAAAACAACAATCCGAACATCGCCGCCATCTTTTGGTCTGGCTTCCCTCAGTTCGTGAAATATTTGCATTTTATTAAAAGTGAATTGAACTATTGTAATTGATATTTTATTAAGTTATCAATCAAATTACTATACCCGGAAGTATCCTATAGTGGCTGTGTATTTACTTTGTAAGTTATCGGATGTTGACGTATATTCCACCACACACAAAAGAGTTGCTGTAGGCATGAGTTTCGTTGCTTTGCTAGAGTAAGAGCTTTGACAGATTTTTTAATAGACCCATCCTTTCCATTCGAGAGAATAAACTCTCTCAGATTATCTAGATCATTACAACAAAGAAAGCTTGAGCAAACAAGGCTTGAGTCAATGGCTTTGGACCTAAAGACGTTGCAATAAAACTTTTCTCAAGGTACCATAAATGTGACCAAACCGTTGACTATAAAAAAGCCGAAACCTGTCTTCATTCAAACATTGCCTCCAGATAAAATAGTAAGACTAAACCATTATTACCAACGATGTGGTGCTTTCAAAAGTTAGAACCGTTCTCAATCAAATAAGATATGCTGTAGGCGCGGATTACGAATGTCAATGCAACTTTAACTGAACACTCGGGTTTGATTGAGTTTTGCCTGTTCTAAACTTGACTTGATTCCACTTCAAACTCTTGAAACAGGTAATTTTCAACGTCTATCAAGGGCAGGTGAGTTTATTCCTTGCTTGCGAACGAATTGTCGAGAGTGTTGACATCCGGAAGTGGCAATTGCTTGTACAATGCGATATCGCTTATTGAAAGGCTGCGAGGATTGGGCCCTGTGTTACGCATTCTCGCTGCTCGGTCCTTCTTCGAACATAGAGTCTATTTCGAAAAGATGATTCTAAGTGACGGGATCCAGGAATGTAATTAGCTTCAATTGATTCAGCTTCTCGTCTTACAAATTGGGGTAAATCAATGCACATACAGGCACTTTCCATTGCGCTGCATCGACCAATTTTTTGTACCAACATTCGTCAAAAGTGGTCCTTATATGAATTTATCATCAATCGAGTTTAAGACTGGCTTGTACTCAGGCAGAATACGTGGGGGAAAAACCATTTAAAATACTTTGGCCATAACGTATACACCGAAGATCAAACAGCAATAAACATATATCTTCACGCGACCATTTTGAGGCATTGTTAAAAAAGACATCTTCTGGTCGAAGTTCGAACCAAACACGCTCGCATACCCAACTGTTGAAAAATGCATGATTTAGATAACTTTAAACCAACATAGTGACCCACCTATAAACCATTATCTGTTATTTGTCATAGTATAAAGACTTTTTAGTTCAAATTTAATTTGGCATGTCTTTTTGTCTCAATTATTTTGATTTACATTCAGATTACTATTGCCCTAAGTAAATGATTTTCAATAACATCACTAAAGAAACAAATGGCAAAAAGGATTATTTAAAAACGGGGGTGGGGGAACTCAAATACAGCAACGTCCTCGTCGTGAGTTTCCGGATACTGGAAATATTATAATATGTTTATATCGTTTTTTGCTAATAGCTGTATGAATGGGTCAACCAAATCCAATCTACAATCTTGTTTATGCATTGCAATATGGCGCATAATAGCATTTCGTTTTACGTACCCTTAACAACTTAAATCAAAATCCTTTTAATTTATACATAATATCAATCAACTCAAATGTAAACTGCTTTGTTGCTTTGCTACACTGCAAATTGCCGTTATCATGGAAGATTTTAACTCCCCCTAACTGGAGGCGAGCTCTGGCAGTCGTTTCGAGGACCTTTCCTCCTTACCTTGACCACCACCCCAACGACTACAGCCAAAACAACCGATGATGATAACAAACGATGGCTACCATGACATGATCACTCCCCCTTTCCTCCCCTACCCGTGGCTGATTCTGACCAACATTGGACTTTCCCCCCACATCCCCTAAGCTAGAGTGGCGCATTAGGACCTAATGGTCAGCCTTAGATATGGGGGGGAAACAGAATGTTACCGGGGACTCTACACATGGCTCACTCACTCGTTTAGCAACGACTTTGGCGTTTTCCTAGTAATAGTTCTTGCATTCCCAAATGTCATGTAAAAAGCATCATCGTTTGATTTGGCTGAAGTCAAAACTTTTCCAAATTGCATGTATAAAACATAGGGCTATAGGCCTAAACTATTAATAAAGCTTTACAAACTAGCTTTACAAAATTAGGTGTAGGCCGTTATGTTGGCCTACGTTTGTCTTTAACAGTTCTTCAAAATACATTTATTGCATGAGCCAAGTCAACATAAACAATACAATTAGGCCTAGGTAGGGTTATAGATATTATAAAAAACATTTAGGCCCTACGATATGATTAATACCACATTCATACTAACGATTAATTGTTATTACCGTTTTATGTTGTCAGTGCAAGCTAGGCTATGTAATACATAGCCTTGTATATAAGGGCGATTTTGTTGTTTCCCCAAAACAAAAAATGATTGAGAACACGAATTTCAGACGATCTTGTGGTGGTCAATACATGAGTTACCAACACGGTAGCCTTTCATTTCATTGCATTTGTGTGGCTCGTTGGTCTTGTTGTTAGGTATCTGCTTCCAATGCAGAATATCCAGGGTTCGATTTCCCCCCAAAGTCAGAAGATTTTTAACTTCTGATTTGGACTTAAGTCCATCAGTTTTTGTCTTAGGAGTTTGTAACCGGTGACTTTGGAGCGTCTTAGCAACGAAGCCCATAATAAATTCAAAGTTGTTCTGAATCGGCCTTGTTGATTCTGGCGTTGATTCGCGGGTGTTCGCCACTGTCCATAGCACTGATGGCTATATTTCCCATAAAAATATCTATCTTTGGTTGGTATCGCTCACTCGTCGATTGCGTCGGGAACCTACAGGGTTTGGGTTGGTCGCTTAATTAACTGTCCCCCACTGAAAATCAGTTATATAAAATGAGTGGGTAGACTCTTAATAAAAAATTTTTTTATTTATTAAAATCTAGAAGAGACAAAGTATAACCACGTTAATATTATACACCTGTCCGGAACAAAATGAGAAAGATGTTTTGTATCAACAGGTGAAACCCATGAAGAATGATTGTACACGTAAAATCAAAAACACTCTACTACGGGGGGCAAGTCAGCAGGCTACAAAGTTAGTCCGACCTACGGCAGGGCGGACAAGTAGACTGTGATCTGGCGACAACTGGCGGTGGAGGTGTGTGTCGACCTAGTGCAGGGCGAGCAACACCCGGCCATCTGGTGGCGGCGTCCGAGGACATGGATATAGGTGAGTTTCCAACCATATCGTCATCATCATCATCATCATCATCATCATCATCCATAGCCGTTTCCCTCTTCTCGCAGGGTCAGCTTGGGGTTTGCAAACAAATTTCTCCACTTCTTTCTATCCTTCCACACTTTACCTTCCCTTGACGACCTCCCGACTACGATGAACATGACCCACGACAATGACAAAGAAGATGACGACCGTGACGTGAGAACTCCCCCCTTTCCTCCCAATGTTCCCTAGTCTAGATCGGCGTATTATGATAGTTGCGTTGAAGGATGAGCTTATTTCATGCATTAAACCATATTATTTGAAATGCATTCTTATAACGTTTTGTTTTGCTCCTGTCTGGGTAATTGACCGAGAGCATGGCTCTGCTAATCGTAAAAGGCGATTCAAGAGAAAAAGTCCACCTCGCAAACATCAGCTAGTAAGCAGGGAGTATATTACTCCCCGAACCTAGAGGCGAGCTCTGGCAATCGTCGTCGGGGACCGTGCCCCTTCCCTTGACGACCCCCCGGCGACGATGACAATGACACAACGAACGATTACAAAGACGATGACGACCGCGACGTGAGAAACCCCCCTTCTCCCCTTACCCGTGGCTGGTTCTGACCAGCATGGGCCCCTCCCCCCCCCCCCCCTTAGGCTAGAGTGGTGCATTATGACCTAACGGTTGACGCGTCCTTAATCCAAATAAACCGAAAGAGGGAAAGTCCATCTCTCAAACATTAGCTATTTATTTATTTATTGGATATTGCATAACGTCTCATATTTATGCAACTTAGCTAATCGAGACGAAGGGAGGGACGTAAGGGGTGACGCGGGGGGACAAGGGGTGGACAGGCCTGTGCTGGTCAGAACCAGCCACAAGCGTATGGGGAGGGCAGGGGTTCCCCCACGTCAAGGTCGTCTCCGTCTGTGTCATCATCCGTCGAGCGCCCTGGTTTCTTACGTAGTCTATTAGCTAGGGCAGGGGAGAATGACAAAGAAGATGACGACCGCGACGTGAGAACTCCCCCCTTTCCTCCCAATGTTCCCTAGGCTACATCGGCGCATTATGATAGTTGCGTTGAAGGATAAGCTTATTTGATGTCATATTATTTGAATATGCATTCTTATTTCGCTTTGTTATGCTCATGTCTGGGTAATTGACCGAGAGCATGGCTCTGCTAATCGTAAAAGGCCAGGAAAGAGGGAAAGTCCATCTCGCAAAAAAACACCGTGGTTTCTCACGTGTCTATTAGTTAGGGGCAGGGGAGAATGACAAAGAAAAATGCCCGACCGCGACGTGAGAACTCCCCCCTTTCCTTCCAATGTTCCCTAGGCTAGATCGGCGTATTATGATAGTTGCGTTGAAGGATGAGCTTATTTCATGCATTAAACCATATTATTTGAAATGCATTCTTATAACGTTTTGTTTTGCTCCTGTCTGGGTAATTGACCGTGAGCATGGGCACTGCTAATCGTAAAAGGCGAGGAAAGAGGGAAAGTCCATCTCGCAAACAACAGCTAGAGCGCCCTGGTTCTCACGTCGTCTATTAGCTAGGGTAGGGGAGTATGACAAAGAAGATGACGAACCGGGGACGTGAGAACTCCCCCCTTTTCCTCCCCCTCCCCGTGGCTGGTTCTGACCAGCTTTGCCCCATACCCACTATTTTAGAGTGGCGCATTGTAACCTAACGGTTTATGCGCCCTTAATCCAAATAAGCTGGGCCTAAATTATATCGTTTTGTTTTGCTATTGTTGACATACAACGGTTTTTAAAGAGTACCAAATCGTGGTAATCTCCGTGAATATTCTAACCAACAATACAAGGATATAAAGTTAATGTATTTAATTCCCTTAGGAACGAAATTGTAAAAATGGTAAAAGTGCGATTTTTGTAATAATATTATTTCGATGTTATA
Organism: Sweltsa coloradensis; assembly: GCA_024449915.1. NCBI lineage: Eukaryota > Metazoa > Arthropoda > Insecta > Plecoptera > Chloroperlidae > Sweltsa > Sweltsa coloradensis. The sequence continues at coordinate 2,773 of JAMZAV010005929.1, read as the reverse complement.
TCTTGGATTACAGGTATACCAGTAATGAGAATTCTTTTAAAATTAACTAATATCGTTTGTAGTAGCTATGCTACTAAAAAAGAGCAAAGAAAATAAACACATTTAATTTCATGCACATAAAAGTAGACCTACCTGGCTGTAACAATACTAGCAATAAGACTACCCCTTTGCTTTAGCTAGATAGATGCTAGATAGCTAGATAGTTTTCTTCTGATCTGATGAGAAGGGAATTGGATTTTTTTCCCCTGAGTTAATAATAAGTTTGGCCTACATCTGTTCACCATCGTGTATCGCCCCTCAGCATGAAACACTAGGCCTATAGAGAACTCAAATCACCTAGAGAATGCGCTAGTGTCGGGGGGGCGTAGCACCGTCATGGCCGCCTAAGGAGAATACCTTTATAAACCCCCATATGATCCTTCACATGTTTTAAGCCAGCACAGTGAAAAATAAATAAGGTTTTGGGGACAATATGCCGTAGAACCACTTAGTGAAGATGAGGTATCGTGTGGCTCAATATGAATTCAAAACCTATTGTTTGCTATATATATAGAGATAAGAATTTATAGTTAAAATACATACGGATATTCTATAGGGCGGGGCGCAGATGAACGTATAACATTTATATGAACCGTTTATGTTTGTGACCGTTGTATCGTACCAAGTACAACTGTAAGAGACACTTAAAAATTATATCAATATAATGACAAATTTATTAATATCAAAGCAAAATATGTATAATATTCTATAATCTATTATAGGCCAAATATGGAATTTAATTCAACACTATAGAGTAGAGCACACAGTGTCTCAACTATATTTAAATCAAGTAACAACAATAAAGCAGTAAACATTAATGCGTTCCTAAAATTATAAGAAAGCAAAATATTCAATACGGGACAAACAACAATATAAAAAGAACATTGGGGTACCATAAAAAAATAGGCGTGTGCTTTATTTTCTCGGAATATGGTTTGCCTGAATATTAAATCATGCATCTTCTCTTGAAAGGATTTGATACTTATTAGGCCCTATAAAAAATTGTTATTATGATAATCAAGATATAAATAGAAAACAAAAAAAGGTATTGAACCCCGGTCTCCGCTGGGCCCGGGGGCGGACTAGATTACTGGGAGTGGTGATAATTAAATCTTAAGAATTTGATGAGCATAATCATATCAAAATTCACCAATAAAATTTTCAGCAGCAAATACACTACCACGGTCTCCGATGGTCTTTTGAGAGGCTTGGATTCGATCCCTTGCCAAGGTTGGGTTTTGTAAATCTGGACTTAGCCGTTTTATTGTGATATAAAAGTCCACCCATTGTTTTAGGCCAAAATGAATTAGCCTAATAAACTAGGTATGATTTGATATATTAATATGAAGAATATCTCAAAGAAATTTGCCTAAGTGATAAAAAAGGTGTTTTGTTTGCGTAATGCTTGCGGATTCCAATACAAAATAACGAAACACTACATGTGTTACCGACAGTGTTGATCGAGCGCTTAGCGCTCGACTCTGAATCGGGAGGTTACTGGATCGAATCCGTCGAGTCCGGCAATCCTGACTGAAGGTTTTTTTCCGAGGTTTTGCTCAGTCTTTTAAATGCGAATGCAAGGGATGGAACTTGATGGAGTCCTCTTAAACAGATCTCGGACATCCCTTCACAATTGTCTTATCCACAACATACCTAGTTCACTGAGAGGGGCATACATTGCACCCTACAACAGGTTTAATTCTCACGATTAAAAATATTAGCTTTGTGTTTGAGTCACTTATCTTCCAACAAGTGGCATAGCATAGAACCCTACAGCCTACACACTAATCGCAAGTGGGTAGGTGGATTGCGGACGGATAATATTAAGAGTAGGAAAATATGTATCATAAATAAACTAGGAAAACGCTTTAGTCCGCCGCGTTGTTGGATGAGCGTAATTTGGTGTTATGAGCTGCCAGTGTTATGCGGATTTTCTGTTTTTTCTGTTGAAAAAAATCATTATTTCGTTGAAGTTTAAAAAATAATTAAATTAATAAAAATAACTTAATTTTAATTTTTTAGTTAATCGTAATTTTAAAATAGAAAAAATCATAAATTGTTGATTTTCATAAAAAATAATTATTCGATTGGGCTCAAATTTCACACGAATATATTAATTTATAAAATAAAGTTCTGTGGAAAAAAAAAACATTAAAATGGATAAGTATTAGGTGTTATAAGTAAAAAGAATTTTTTTAAAAAAAAGAAAAAACCCGTAAAATTTCATTTTATGAGAAATAATTTTTATGCGCAAATTTCACTCGAATATCTAATCATAAAATTAGGTCTGGAAAAAATCATAACAATCGGATAAAGCATGTAGGTATAAGTAGAAGAAAAATTTTCAAAAAATATCGTAAAATGCGATTTAATGAGAAATAAATTTTTCGATTGCAATCCAAATCGGGCAGTTCAAAGTTAGAGATTTTGAGGGCCCCATAAAATTTCATCGCAATCGGAAAATATAGTTTAGCCGGGAAACGTCGGACAAACACACAAAAATACAAAAGAAAAAGAAAAAAAAACATTCCGGATTTTTTCCCAGTGAGTGATATGGAATCTTCGCTTGCCGCACGCTCATCCAATAAAAGGTAGGTAATTTGGTAGCTCAGTCGGCGTTTTGGCTTTCGTGCCAAAACATTTTTTGAGAAAGGGAAAAATATTGAGGATTTCCAAGGGGGTTTTTTTTTTGTCACGTAAGATCCAAACGTCCAATTGGCTTGAATTACCCCCT